>NW_019059957.1:690116-732995 GCF_000696155.1 Zootermopsis nevadensis | reverse complement strand
TAATTTATCTCAAAACCCAGCATTTTAATTTCTCAGAAACGATCATTGCGGGAAAATTGTGTGCTGGGACTAAGATTTTTTAAGGATCGATGCGATAAAACGATAGTTCGAGGAACGATAGAAGCGGGAAAATGTAACATTATTTTATATGGGATGTATTCGGGACCGAACAAAACGGACGATGCATCCGGGAAAACGATAGTTCCGGGAACGATGGATAGAGGTTTCACTGTAGTTGGATGTACACAAGACATCATACACACACAAGTATCAAGTTTAAGTGTAAGGCCTCTGCCTCAGTCATCCTGAATACATTACTTCCATTTGGCTATATATGTACAGACAGGGAAAAGTCAGGAAATTAAGAAACTGCAGTGTGAAAAGGTTTTGATTAAAGTAAAGTAAAGCAAAACTATAATTACAATGTGCCAAAATATCAGTTTCTTAAGAAGTTATAATTTCCACTGAAGTAACTTCCATGTTCAAGATAGCTCCACAAAAAAATTAAGACAGTTACTAACATATGTTGTGTCAGCAAGCTATACCCAAGGATTCTAGAATAAAGATTGGCACTTCATGAAGGAGTGTCCTTAATATCCTTCAGGTAAAACACTCTAGTATGAAGCATGTGCTCTGGGTACAGTTTCAACCTATGTGACAAATATTTTGCACTTGAAATGAATATACAAATAGCAGTTGTGTTTTCATGAATTCTAAGAACTTATTTGTTAAATAAACACCAATACTCTGGTATTGTTCAGAAGTATGTTCAATAAATAGGAACTTGCTGGGCTATAACTGTTAAAAAGTACAGTGCTGGAGTTCAAATTTAGTCTCATCATGAAAACAGGTTTTTCTTTATTACAATATTTCTTTCATAAACATTATTATAACTTGCTACTTACAGACACTAGATACTACACAGAGTAGAACTGTGTGGCAGCAGAAGACTGAAGTTCAATCTGTCCCATCTTGAACTGTAGACGCTGCAGCCAGCGAAGAAGCACTGGATTACTTGCAGTTTGGTGCTGATTGTCAGGAGGTATTGGGGGAGGTGTGCTTGGGGGGAAGTTTCGACAAGCCTGGAGCCTCACCTGCAGGTGCCCTGGAAGCTGCATGCAGTTTTTGTACCATTTAGTTAAAACACTTTGTAAATATTAAGTAACGTAGACCACATGTGATTACAGACGTAATAAAATCTGGGAGAGCTCCATTATTAGGTAACCTTTACATGAACATTAGCATAGAAGGTATATCCATTTACTAGTTTTCAGTCACTGAACAAGTAATTAATTTCTCTTCATACAGTTTACTGGAAGAATATATGGCATATATGAAATGTCCCACAGAGCGAAGTAGAATCATGAGACTTGAGGTTCTAACAGCAGTGAAAATCATGCTGGTCTTTGGGCTGTGATGCTGTGTGGGTAGGAGAGTGCAAACAATCTGGAGGAACATAATGCCTCTACTTTCTGCTCCAAAAATCTGGAACCACCTACAAGACCACATGGTGTCACAATATCTTGTCAAATATCATATACTCATACATATCATGCACATGACCTAACAGGTTGTATTAGTGATGTCATATAGTCCATTAAAAGGAGCATTCCATACCTGTACATGGTATGAGAACAATACAGGAGTCCACACAGGCAGCAGCTTACTGAGGACTGATGAGTTACATTCCAACATTGCTTCCAATAGGCTCAAGAAATGAAGGTTCACCATCTCAGCCAACTGAAAGGATGTGACATTCTCATTACCTAAAATTCAGATGAATGTACCCACAACATGAAGTATAATACCTCACTTTTGGCATATCTCTAGAAGAATTTCAGGGCTATCTTAGAAGTTTTGGGACACATAAAGTTCCCACTTGAGTTTACTGTCTTGTACAATTCCTCACTTTATTGTTATCCATCATGCAAGAGTTAAGGGCATAGGGTTGGAGTTGGGGAAAATAGACAACACAAATGAGACTTTAAGATCAGCAACAATACCAAAATCATAAGGTGGAAGAAGAAATGAAGATCAAAGGGAAGAGCTATACATATAGCATAAAGTGCATGATAAAATAACAACAAACAGATTACATTTAGAAACCCACATAATGTAGTAAACAAAGTTTCCTACACAAATTTCTAACCATACACTAGAAGGAAGCACAGGATGTCCTAAAGAATATTCACAAAATAATAATGAACTGCAATGGGAACTCTACGCAATCCATGAAGATGACAATTATCATTACAATATGTGGAGAGTATTTCCAGCTAAAATCTGATAAAACCGTGAATATAATGAATTAACATAAAACTTTAAGAGTACACTTCCAGTATAACACAGACCATACTGTCATTAGTGTGATCCAGAGAGTTTGTTAATAATTTCAGGATGTGACAGCTATTTCTCCTGAAGTTGCTTATTACTCCCCCCCCCCCCCCCCCCCAACAAAGAGAAAAAAGCAGAAGAAGAAGCTTGCAACATATGTTTATCTACTTAAATTTAAATTGAAAAAACTTTTTGAGCCATTAAACATATAATGAAATACTTTTAGCCATTAATTTTGACTGCCAAGTCAACACAGCATAATAAGTACTTTTCACTTTGTTATGAAGAATGCTTAAATGAATGACAAACTGGCTTCAAAATTTTGAAAGCTATATTTTGGTACCAGACTGCTATTTCAGTCTAGGTCACCTGTCACTTCCCAGCTCCTGGCAGAAACTGCATAACTCACTGCCAAGCACTGCAAGATTATCCTGATATGACTTTGCTCCATAAAACAATAAAATCAACTTTTTACTGAAAATGATGTTCCTGTAACAGTTTATCAGTGAACATGCTGTATTTATCTCCTTTTACAGCAAAGTTCAGACTGTAGGTATAAAATATACTCACCACTTTAGAGTGAGAAACAAGTTGCAGAATACTAGGTGTCACTTTACCCCAGAAGTCAATGAGAATACTCATTGTGGTTGAGTGAGCTTCACTGCTTGGTAAGTTGCTTGATGCACCCTGCTCCAAGTATACTGTCCACAGCTAGAAGCATATACACACACATATACAATCAATTTACCTTTATCATATAGATATGGGGAATTTAAATCCCCATATTTCAATGACTGCTGCTGGACTTTAACTATGTGTTTAACAGTTTAGCAATATGCTAGAATGAAGCGTGGCTAGCTGGACTGTCCGTAAGGTGCGACACATGGCTGATAAATGTTAATTACATGGTAAAATGCCAAAAATATGCAGGGCTTGAAATAATACTATATGTATTACTTGTATCTGATAGCCTATTAAAAATGTAATTCATGCATAAATTAATACAATAGAATGAATCTTAACATCAAAATACAAATGTCAAAATGGTAACTATTAGCTCCTCTAGTCAAATTCCTTGGAGATACGTACAATGTAATTAATAAAATGTGGTGGATATATTAGAAAAGTAAAGCACAGTTACACACTGTAGAGTCTGTGTGAGTAGAGAATTTACTCATCCTTGAAGTCATTGTCTCTTGCTAAATGCTGTCTTACAAATATCATCCCCTCTTAATATGTTTCAAATCTGTACAATATTCAATCATGCCAGTGACCCAGTTGCCATGTTTTAAAATGTTCTCCTTCCAAATCAACACAGATAATTCTATATATTTTGCTTCTCTGTCATAACAAACCACTACACTGCAAATAATTTATTTTTCTTTGCTGTGAATTACTTGTCCTTTTTGACAAACAAGTTTGCCTGAGCTACTGCTGCCCATTATTCCATGTCAGATGGCATTAAGAATGAACATAATACTCCTAATATAAAAACTAGCATAGAACTAAAAGTCTGTCAAAGTTTCTCAATCAAATATTATAATGCCTCTATACATGAATGCTAGACACTCAGCTTCCAGGTGAGTCAAATCTTTACTCAGACAATACTGACAGAAACATTTAAAACCTTTATACTTTTGGACAGTAAAATCTGGGTAACCCAATGATTTTGGGATAATGTACTTGCACTTCTGTACCAGACATGTTATGTTTAAGATCAGCTTCATCCAGTGTAGTTTTTTGAAAGCTTCACTCACTTCTGACAAACGTTAAATATTGTCAGGCTCCCACCATGGTTCAGAGGAAAGTTGGTTCTATTCTTCTAGTAATAATCCTATCATGAGGATAACACAATTCACTAAATACATACATCCACTTCAAAAATGGACACCTTCATCATGATGAAGATATACAGAGGTTAGGAAGGTCAAATAAATGCATTAGCACAACAAATTCACTTCCAGCTTAAGAATTCCATGTCCATTTTTGCATTAAATTTTATGATTGCTACAGTAAGTTTGACAGAGGATTCCTTTCGATAATCATTTACTTGAATATAAGTAACATCACCACACTGAATTCATTATCCTTTTTTGCTGAATGTAAGACTAAGCCTGACAGAGGAACTGAAAGGTTTAGCTTTTTTCAGTGATAATATAGATATAACCTTACCTGACAGAGGATAAATGCATGAAACAGAGAGGACATGTGGAGCACAGAAGCCTTGGATAGTTCAGCAAAGCCAACCATGATAACCTGGATGTGATCTGCAATGTGACAAGATGCCTCTTGGGGGACTGGCTGACAATGACAATGTGAGGTAGAGTGTGTAGCATGACTTGCACCTCCATGCAAGGCAGTGTGTGTCAGTGAGCCTAGAAGCAGCCATGACAGAAGACGGATATGGCCCACACAGTCTATGAATTCACGAGGTCTGCAATGGAATTAATGTAATTTTTTGTAGTGAGAAATATCACATAAATTTGAAATTATAAGTTACAAATGTAGAATAAACACATACCAGGTGACACTTGATGTGGCATGTCTTGAACATTTTTACATCATTACATCACACTATCCTCGGTTAACTTATACTGACTGTATCTTCACTGTGCATTCCAACACAGTACCACAGTATGTTGATAACTTACCCTTGCTGAAGCACTGAAGGAGCATTGTAAAGCCATGGAAGGTAACGAGCCACAGAACGATTATCTCGACTATTCCCTCGTGTTATCTCAAGAGCCAGATATTGGGCAATACCACTCTTTAATACTCCACCCAATGTGTCTTCATTCAGCCCAACAGTCATTCCTTTGCTATAGCTCTGCAAATGAACAATGGTTTGTAAGCCAACTGAAACAAGTCTAAACATTCACACTTTTTGTAGTCACTGACAAATAATCCTAGTAACCAATGCAGATTTTAATTTATTTTTCTACCCACATTTTTATTAAACAAGGTACAAAATAATTAACAGAGGCATTAGGAAGTACAGTAGATATGTTGCTGTGATTAGATTTTTTTAAAAACACGAACAGGTTTGAGTCTAGGAGCTTCTGAAGTTAGATTTCATGGTTATTTAAGTGTTTTGCAGAAAGAACTTTTCTATTAAAAATTCATGTGGCTATGAACACTGTATCAAAACATACATGACTCAAACTAAATGGTGTAGAAATGAATAAGTTCATCAATCTCCTTGCAAGTTACATCCAAGAATATGGAAAAATGTGAAAACATCAGTATTCTATGACAGGAAGATAGAATCTGCTTAATAAAGAGAATAAATGTAATAAGGCAAAGGAAAAAAATGTTATTAAGTTTCAAGAATATTTGAAGATTCAACTTCCACTTCAAGATTTTAAATTGTTTGTTTATTCATATTAAAACAAAGAAACACTGTCTCATTATGGATTGAAACACATATTATTGAAGCTGTGATATTATTAAAGTTCTATGTAATAGCTTAGTATGATCCATTTCTCAGCTGGATTCCCAGAAATTATGTCTACAATTTATTTTGTCCAGTCAAGTGTTTGTTCAATCTGTTTTAGGCCCATTTATCTTACATCCAAATGTTTTTGTCCACAGTTTGTCTAACCAATGACTTGTCAGCAGTATTTTCATTCAATGCATTTTACATCTGCTGAGTCCCCCAGTTGCAATAGAACTGAACACTCTCCCCCAACAAGACTGTAGCAATCTAACCAGTGAGTTACAGTTTGCACAAATGTTACGTTATATCCTATAACTTAAACACAACCAATAACTGATAATTACTCCCTTGTTAATTCTACAACAATCTTTTACTGAAACTTGCTACATCCTCCAATTATTCTTAAAAACTGAACTATCTTTAGTTCAAGACCAGCCAGTCCTGTGTAACAAATTAAGCCCCTCACCAAGGATATGATAATGTGCCACTTGGTCAGATCTCACACTAACTTACGTGAATCCAGTCTTTGTAGTTCCAGGGGTTCAGATCTTATTATCACATACCTTGAGTTTGCTGAGTGTATGGAAATCAGCCAGGAATTCTAAAGTGTCAGCCAGATGTTGGCGCATGCATTCTGAAGCACTGGTATTAAACAGTGGACCAATATCAGGGAACAATGGTGGGGAGTCTTCCATCATCACATTCAAGGCTAGTGAACCTCCAGCATCCTGCATAAATATAAACCACAGGTAGTGTGAATTGTGTTTCAGTAGAATTAAGTAGTATCAATTTTGGTTGCAATATTAACAGCTTGTAATTCATTGCTTAATCATCTACCACCACATATAATTTCTACCTCTTAATTCTTGAATTACAAAGAGATGATGAAATATGGCACAATGAACAATAATGTTGAAGATTTCTGTCCTCCGGGTTGTTGTGCCGTGTAGTCTGGTCAATGCTAACCAACGTTTCAGAGGTCATACTGCCTCCGTCATCAGGGTGATGAATATCGCCCTGGTGACGGAGGCAGTATGACCTCTGAAACGTTGGTTAGCATCAACCAGACTACACGGCGCAACAACCCAGAAGACAGAAATCTTCATACTCACCGCTGTGAAAACCTCAAATCTTACAACAATAATGTTATAAATAATAATTAATAAACTCTTATTCTACCAATGAACTCTAAAATTTGTTCATGATAATTGTTTTAAATCTATTAATTACCTGAAGAACAAAATTTATAAGCATCAAAAAATTAGAATCTGGAATTGATGTTTTGAATTTAAGTGCTTGGACCAATTCATAGACCACCATTCTAGTCAGAACCAACTTTTCACGTTCCTGAAAACAAACACAAAAAATGTAATTAATCTCTACCATTGAATGTAAAAGGACAAATCTTCAGACAATCAGTACAGTTTACTGACAGTACTCAAGAAAATACAGTAATAATTCCTGACAGGAACCACATACATGTAGCACTATGAACAGATCATTATAAAATAAAACCAAGACAGACATACACACACACAATTTTTTTTACAAAATTATGGAAACCCAATAACATACTGATGTGAAAAATTGACTTTAAAAAGAGCTGATGAAAGAAAGACTGAAACAACAAAAATGAAACTTTTAAGAACTGTTTCTGGTCATAGCCTTTGTGATCATGTACATAAGAATATAATATGCAGTGAACTCAACATTTTTAACCTGAAAGAAAGATTTCAAGAATAAGAGAGTAAACAGTATACACATCTCATACAAATGTACTCATATTTAAGGATTAAAATAATTTGAACATACAAACAGAGAAGTCACAAAGATGTAGTACACAGTAAAATAAGATGGAAGGTTTCTTTTAGAGCAGAAAGAAGCAGGGTCTACCTCACACTTCATGATGATGATCACTGACATGTGCTTGATGTAACCAAATTACATCTCCCTCTCCCTTTGACACGTTAACATGATAAACAACTGAAATATATGAACGTCATATTTGTATTCAGTACCCCATTTAAATTTACGTTTGTACTTTAGCCTTTTACAGCTGTATGAACAAATTATTTATATTTTTTAGATAGTGGTCTTCCAGACTGTTACACTGTGTATTCATTTCACTGTATACCGACATTTCAGAGGAACATACTGCCTCCAACTTCATGGCTGAAATCCTACATTTCCATGTTCACATAGAACATCCAGAGTTTTCTTAATTTTTGAAGGTATAAAAGAGTAGTAATCAAGGAAGTGACACTTGCTACTTACCCTTGTGAATCCTCTGCTGCAGAGATAACAGAGGTCAACAAGGTAGTGGTACTTCATCACAAAATTCTCAATGCTGAAGCCTAACACTTTGGAGAAAGGATCAAGTATAGCCTGTGCAAAAGGAGAAAGATAAACTTTGTCATTAAGATTTGTTATTGCTTATTACATATGTACATATAAGGATGGATAATGAGTAATGATTCAGATATTTGATTCCCATTAGTATTTCAGTCGATTAGGATATATGATACAGGTCAAGAATTTCAGACCTTTAATACCAATAAAAAACTCAAAAAACCTTTTACTATTCAGTCATTAATAGGTACAAAACGTCTTTTCTGCATGATTTAAATAGAAAAATTCTTTTAAACAGTAATATTCTTCATCTTACATGTCTGAATAGTCTTATGTCATAAATATATAAACTTATCTCAGTAATGCAACTCACATACTACCTGTCCTCAATGCCCATTATAAATTACAATGTACCAGTACCTTACAAGCAGATATGCCAGGAACCTTGAGGACAGAAACCATAATGCGGAGAAGTGGCTCAATGTCATCAAGTGTTGACAGTAGAAGTACAAGACGTCGGAACAAGATTTCCAGCTGAGTAAGGAGGGCACTCCACGTGGTGGAGCCTGGACCCAGTCCTGCCTCCAGAGGAAGACAGTCTAAGTAGCACGCCATGTTGGGCAGCACCACTGACAGCATTTCTCCTGGCAGTGACTTCTTCGAATTGAGGCCCTCTAGCAACAATTGCAGTGGTGCTATTGGATTTAACTCATTGAAATCTGACAGTGCTTGAGCCACACTTCGAAAAAACTGCATACGAGTAGAGTCTAAAACACAAATACAAATAGGTACTACTGCTGTTAAAATTGTTAGACTAATGAACTGGATTCACACAGTGGAACATCAAATTTTTTAAATGTGTTGTTGTTGTTGTTGTTGTTGTAGTAGTAGTAGAAGTAATAAACAGTATCAATAAACATCATGAAAATAAAAACTAACACTACAATCCAAAAAATAGACTGATGTCATACATAATAAAATTAAATATTTCATGGGAATAATAATGTTAACAGAACAAATAATGAAGAAATTTCTGAAGGAAATATCACTAGTTCACAGATCCACTGATAGAGATAGTTCCTTTTCTGTGTAATTCCTAATCCCCATCTTGTTCTTGGTTTTTCATGCAGCAATATTTCCCCACTCCAAAATGTCTTAGATGCATATATCCCACAATATATATACACCAGAATTATTGCCAACATAATTAACATATAGTTATGGTGCCTATTACCACAGTAATTTATAAGTGCTGCATGTGTAGTGTAATGTTTTCTGTGGTGGAAATGTAAAGATACCTTTCTATTAGCACCAGTGGCCAATGATCCCAGCACCATATCATTCTATTTTCAGTTTTACTTTTGATAGCTGGTGGAATGTACAAACTTCCTCACCAGAAAGCTGTCAATGTCAGTCTTACCATCAGCATGAGTCTGGAACATCTGCACAAAGATACCATTGGGTGCAAGTTGATGAAGCACACAGCGAAGGAACTGATGAGCAACACTAGTAGCCCCACCTGGTAGATATATATTGGTCTCATTCTGCCATGGATAGCTTGCATTTAGTGCCACACTGCAACAGCATAACAATTTTACCTAATGTATAAATACTTAAAGTTAAACTAGCATTACAATTTTGGAAGATAAATTAATTGATCATAATCTTAATTTTATATTCAGTTATGATTATAATTCACATGGTTTAATTTTATTAAGCCATTGGATCTGTGTTTTCTTTTCTACACTTGAATTAGTTAAACTCAGTACTTTTGGCACAAAGGTCCAAAGCCTCACATTTAGACTACCAGGGTCTTGATGGTTCTGAAGATGTAAACTGAAATGAACTGGCTCAGGAAAGGCAATGGAGATGAACCTGCAAGGTCCATTATCAATATCAAATTTCTTTAACAGCTAAGTAGCCAGTAACCATTCAAGCAAGACTTTGTAACATGCATACATACACAGACAGAGTAAGGGGAAGCAAAAAACTAAAGGTAAACTTTGTTTTGAAAATGATGGTGGATAGACACAACACGAACCTTCCCTCAAAAGTATCTACTCGATATTCATTGCATTCTGAGAGGTGATAATATTGTAACATATTTACCATGGCTGCTCTACCATTAAAAAAAATCTATTATTTGATTTTCATGGCCAGAGGGTGTAAAAACTAGTACATTTTAAGAAAGAATAATAATTCAGCATGGTTATAACTATATATGTAAGAAGAAAATTTTGGTTGCAAAGCTATTCAAAGGCTGGTGGACAACTGTTGATGGTCTGTGTTTTGGGTAGCCACTGACCAACATTCACTGTTGTTAACGAGCTGACTGAGAGTCATATCTTGGATAAGTATAAAAGAGCACTGTAAAACTGCATATGAAGTAAGCTTGATGAAATAAAACAAGCAGTTAAAAAATGACGTAAAGGCCAACTGAAAATATTTTACTCTGATGGAATAAAAAAAGGTTCTGGACTGTTGGAACAAATACATGAAAAACAAAGTGATTTATCCAATTACTATTCCATATTTATCAAAACTGATAGAAAAGTCTTTAATCTTATAATTATCTTCAAATATATCAGGACACACACACACATTAAAATTTATCTTACATGGCCACAACACTGAGTATTTCAGGCAAAAGAGGGGCTGCCAGCGCTGGTTCACGATGGATGAAAGTCCCAAGGATAATGATGCACAAGCCTAACTCTTCATCACTGTACTCCTCCTTTACTGTTCCACACTCTGAACATCTGTAACACAATTAAACCAGTTAGCTATCCTAATTAGATTTACAGAGGCTTTTGTCAGTCTGCTCTGGTAAAGACTAATGTAACACCATGTAACAGCTGCCTTCTCCTTGCTCCCTCAAAGTATACAAATATAACCTGCCATACTTGTAAAGACTTAATGAAACATATCTGGTGAGATTTAGGGTCAAAAATGAAGATCCATTTCTTTACCTTTCATACACACATTCATCACCAATTCTAAAAGAGCTCTGTCTCAAGTCAAATTCTGCATGACAAGCTTGTTGTGTCTCAGGATCCAACAATGTCCTAGGTCCACACCTGTAAAACACACAACACTACAAGAAAATAAGAACACATTTTAAAGAAGTACAAAAAATGTAATTCAAACATAGAAAACAACTTTGTACATTTTAAGTCAAAAGAAAGAAGTAGCTACAGCAAAACATTTGTGCAATTTTGTCAAAATGACAGGATCCTTCTCAATAACAACAATAACAATATTATCATTAACTTAAATGAAAAGACATAAAGTTTCACAGATATTGTGAACAATGTATATGATAAAATGGCAAAGTACTCACCATGATCCAGGGCGGTGTGGATAATCTGCAAGTGACTGTGGTGCTGTTGGAAATAAACCAATTTTCCTTGATTGATGTCTCTGAGTGTGAGCATGATCTTCTGTCTTTCCTGAAAATAATACATATGAACTGCTGATACACTCTGCAGTCCAGTCATCACCTCTTCTTTGTTCCTAAAATGTTTCCATGTCAGTCATCCAACAAACCAAGCCTGTCCTAGCAACAAAATTATCCATTCCTTGCAAGGTTATATTTCTTCCCTTTAAAAGATCACTACCATTAGTGATGGCTAATAGCCTTGTTTCCATACTGAATTACAGTAACAGCCACATTCTACATAAAAATCCAGAGCTGTTATGAGATTTCATTACCACACAGGTAACTTGTGTACCTGGAGCAGGTTTCCTGTCATAGTGCACAGCCCTACAGAACCTTGTATGAGGCTCCTCAGTGTCACCTTGCAGATGTGGGGGAGAGGAGTCAAGAGCTACTTGCTTGATGAGTCTCCTTGGGCTGACCCCACGCTGTGGGGTGGAAGATGTAGGCTGTTGGAACAAACATAATATCAATGTTATACTCCTACATGTCCACCAAATCCATTATTTCACATAACAGCAATACTTTTTATGTATGTAGTGCAGCTACTTCTAAATAAGAGGTCAATGGAGGAAAAAGGAAGTATTAATAATAACAAAAACTCAGAAAATTATGTAAACTGATGCATATTCTTGGGAATTTTCCTTCATCTATTAGCTTAAAAACACACAAAGTTCCAGAACCTGGATCTGCCTCTGTCATCTGGTGCAGCTACACAACCTAATCAGTTGGATCCATTGGATGAAGCTAATCTAAACTGTTTGGTTTGGGATTGGCTTTATCCATTGGATCAATATTAGAAACCGGTAACTGTTAAAACAAATTTTCTGTTGTGGTGTACCTACCTGAACATCTGGCTTTTCAAAGCCATCCTGTTTCATTAATGACAAGTGGGAACGGGGATTGAGATGAGTGGGACGCTGATGTTCAGCTGCTGTAAAAAAATATTAATTACATTTTTAATCTTTCCTTACCTGTACCAAATACATATTTACAAATAATTCTGAGTATCGTTCCATAAATGTCTTAAAACAAAACACATAAGTTACACAATGATTATAATAAGGATAGATAAAAATCAAACACAGACAGTCAAGATGGAATCTCTTAGATTTGTTGCTAAAAGAGAAGTGAAGATATACGAGAATAAATGGAGAAAAACAAGCTGAGCCTAAATGCTTCTGACAATAGTATGTTATCAAAAACATGATTATTATTTTGGACATTGTCCATCATCTCTGGTTTTCTTCAGACATATTTTTGAAACTGGATGATCTAGTCAGGTGATGGGGGGAGGAAAGTTTCTACTCTATTGGACCCCTTAGAATGAGCAGCAACTGAGACCAGCTTGGGCTGAGGAGTCCAGTGCAACAGGAACCTTTCCCAGTGATTATGAAAACAGATCCAATTTTCAAAATGTGTTTGAAACAAACTATGATGATGGGCAGTGTCCAAAATAAAAATCATGGAGACATACAACTTAAATGACAAGATTCAGCAACTTACAAATGAATTATCATATACAAGAAATGGATCAATGGGAATACCATCCTAAAGGAAGGAAGGAACTGTTACACCATGATTGAAACAAAGTTTGGAGCCAAAACAGGTTTAGACCTAATCCTTTAATGTTGTTGTTGATGAGGATGAAATAGGTAAGTTGTATCAATGCAAGATATAGTTTTCTTTGCACATGATCCAGCTCATGGACTTAAGATCATAAAACCATTCTACCATTACTGTATGACTATGATGCTAGCTGGCACACAACAGGCATACACATATAGTTTACAAATGTTCATTCTGTTTCTTTCTGCATTGTTACATCCCAAAATATCTACAAGGTTTATAATAATATGGTATTACAAAGAGAGTGAATAGGAAATCAGCTAGGATTTGGTATAAGTTGCCAATATTCTTAACTGAAAGCATTATACCTCCAGCAGAATTGGCAAATCATTTCTGAGGTTAATTAACAAAAGGGAGATGAAACAAAATCACAGACAGGAACATGAAAACACAATTTTATATTTTATGAGGTTTTCAATGTCATTACTCAATTTCACATACTTATAATTATGGTCAAAATTCCTCCAAGACCCAGATCTAGTCAATTAACTATTTGTTGACTAAAGCGAAGTCCTTCATGTTGAATACATCTTACAAACAAACATAAGTGGCCTATGGAAGTGGAATAAATTGTAGAGTAAATGTGAGTGAACAACAAAAAACCTAATAATTTTAAATTTAGGCCTGTATATCTTTTAAATACTGGCTCAGAAAACAGTATGGGTTCTAACATGGCATGAATTCCGAAGAAATTTCCTGAGAATAGTTGGAGTAGGTTGGGTTACATGTAGAACTATTCAACATTCAGTGTGTTGTTACTATTTTTATTACCTTGTCCAGCTGTGCACTCTGCTCCTGTAGGCATACCTAATGCCTGTCTCACTTTTTCCACAAGGCATGGTATGCTCTCTTTTGAGAGTCGTCCAATGGGCAGCAAGCGTTCAGGCATTGGCAGCTCTAGCTGTGTCATGCTACATGTGGATGTCACTTCTGAGGATACATTATTCTCACTGTCCAGCTCAACAGGTGATCCTAACAAGGAAACACGTTCACTCAACTTGAAGCACGAATGCTATTCCTGACACAAATGACAGACACTACCTTCAATAACACTCTCCACAGAATTTTCAGTTTTCACTATATTTATTCAACAAAACTTTGTTATAACTAGCAACTAATGGGGGCAAATTTTATATCCAGAATATTTACATGTTTACTGAATGCAGTCAACTCCTGATTATTTGGGTGTAAGTAATCTTAAACGCAGGTCAACCAAGATATCATGAAACATGCAGGTTGGTACAGTGATAATACATTTGGCATTCATTCAGGAAGTAGCTCGTTTAGATCCTGGCAGAGGACCAGCTATCATAACAGAGATTTTTAGAGTTTCTCTCATCTCAGTCCCATATGCATCCAGTAAAACATTATTCTAACTAATAGCTTAATGAGGCAACATTTAAAAAAAAATCTTTAAAGAACACAGTCAACTCCTTAATATTTGGGCATAGGTAATTTTGATTGCATGTCATCCATGATTAAAAGACATATGCAGGTTGACAGTGATAATGTGTTTGGGTTTGGTTTGCATTCAGGGGGTATCTGGTTTAATTCTTTGAAACTGAATCTCACATAAATAATGTTTAAACATTCAGCCCCTCCCACAAAGAACACAACACCCCTCCAAGGATCAATACGTTCAGGGAAGTAATTGCAGTTTATTCTGAATTATCATATGAAACTCAATATACACTCCGCAAGCAAAATGCACATATAGTTGACTGTTTAAAGCAGGTGGTACATATCATTCTCACTGGGTTTTAAAGGCTTAAATCCTGGTCAAGAACAGACCATCATAACAGAAGACCTTCACAGTTTCCCCCAGTCTCTCCAGGTAAATGCCTGAATAGTACCTTTAAGTAGGCCGTGATCAATTTTTATCCTTTATTGTAAACTTTCCTTTCATAATCATCCTGCCATATTTCAGTTGATGCTATATAACCTCCGCATTTACTAGTGTCATAAAAAACCAAACAAGCAAACAAAACATAAACAACCATTGCATATCCTTGTGAAACAGTCTACATGACAAAACAAAAAATTTGGTATACTATTTTTTCATACACTTCAGTTGACACTAAGTATTTGTATACGTTGTACTTAGGTATAAGTCACAAGTTTGTTTTATCAATGCCACCATAACAGCCAATACAAAGTGCAGTCACAATGCATGTTCAAGGTAAAATGAAAATACTGGGCAGTGAGACAACAGGAAATTGAATCCAAGCACATTTCCATACCAAACATAACTCAGAACAGTTCTCAAATATGAGGGTAATGCAAAAACAAATCATTTTTCTATAAAATGCCTACTTTTTTCCCAAATAAAGTGACTATTTATTTTTCAACACTGTCACCTTAATTCTCAATACATGTCCTCCAATGTCACGGTGCCATCACACAACAGTTTTTTGGTTGGTCAAGCAAATTTTGCACTGCATATTGCAGTTTCCTTTGAGTATAAAAGTGGATCAACTGAAGGTCCAAAGATATGACAATAACTATGTGTGCGGTCTGGTGAGTAAGATAGATGAGGGAGAAGCACTATGAACAGTTCTTTGCTTCAACAGATCAGATTTAAGGTTCTCCCAGTGATGAAGAAGTCAATGTTGGTCTTCTGGGATGAAAATCCATGTGCACTTGTAGAACTGAAGATGCAGGCAGTATGATTCTCCAAATTGTTGATACTTGCCTACAAGTCCACGTGGCATTATAACCCAGAAGACGAACACTGCCTTGTTGTGAACAGATGCCTCTGGAGAGCAATCCACATTGTTTTCACCAAATGGCTAACTTCAGACTCTTCTTCAGAAACTTTGAATTATGTTTGTCATTAATATATACCCCATTTGTAAAAAATCTATCACTGTTCATATCCCAGGAAACAGTTAACTTGAACTTTCCAGCTGGAGGTGGTACTAAAAACTTTTTTATTTTGGCAATGAAGGATGACACCACATTCTACTAGATCCTTTCGTTTCTGGATGAAAGAGATACACCCTTAACTGATCATTTGTCCATGAAAATCATTGTCTCCTGCTTCACAGTGGGCCAGTAAGACCTTGAATGTGTCTATACACATCTGGTTCTTTTGATATGTCAACTGATGTGACACCCAATGATCATATTATGCCAAATCTGAGGTCTTTACTGGCTCAATTACGGTCTGAACCAACATTTATTTTCAATGTAATACTGGGTTTTCCAAAGCTGCTTGGTGATTTCACCTAATCAAGCATTCTGCTTCCTCACAACTGTTACAAGTGACGATTTTGTGTGCTTGGTCTGGCTATTGGACATCTTCAAACTTCTGTATGCTGGCTTTCAGCTTCTGAACCTATTTATGGATGACTTTCACGCTTTGATAAAAGTTCTCTGGTTTTGGCACCTTTAGCTACCACATATTGAATAACACCACACCTCTCAGATTTAGTATGTGATTCAGCACAAACTGCCACCTTGGAAGTGTACCATCATGTGAATATGTGTTCACTTATAATTGTGCCAGTCATAGCAAATTCATACAGGTTTCAGTTTGTCTCTTGAGTCACATGTACTTGGTATTTATGTTATCAGACACCTTCAGTATTTTTCTTTTGAGCAAAGCAATCAAATTTCATACCAATAAAAGTAACAGGTTGTTGTTTATGCTGTGGGGTGTACTCCACCCAGTTAAGTTTTACTAAGATGTGTAACCTTATCTGTTAACTTCCCAGCTCATTATTTCCAGTATCTGCAATTTTTCTTGTTTCTGTTGTCATATTAAATGTTTGAGAAGCAGAGAAAATATTTTGGTGAGAATGGTAAGGTTATTGATTTGATTTTCTCATCAGCAAGCAATGTTCATTCCTTTTTGATAAAGCATAAAGATAAGAGGATTTTTTTTTTGTCTCCAGGAAATATAAAGATTTTTGGAAAGGAATTCAATCTTGTTATGAATGTTGTTTCAGTTTGTTACTGTCATCCCTAGGTACTTGAACATTGTCACAGTTCTGAACAGTTCATTACCAATTCTTATTTTTATTTTGGTGATGCAGAACAATTTAAAGGAAAACAATTTTAAAAAATGTCAACAAAAAATTCTTGAACATGGCACAGAGAAGAAGCATGTATCCTAGAATATAAAAACCTTGAACATTTTTTTACTAATCTGTTTGCAACAACCATACCCACAGTCACGTTACGTGTATGAATGATTCTGGCCTTTACAGCTACGCCTTTTGGGAAGGCTCCAGTTCTCGAGATTGACGGAAAGCAGACCCATCAGTCGGCTGCTATTTGTCGTTACCTTGCCAAGCAGTTTGGTCTGAACGGCAGCAACGACTGGGAGGCTCTTGAGATTGATGCTATTGTGGACACTCTTACTGACTTCAGACAGCGTAAGGATTTCAAGTATTCGTGTAGTGACCCACAGTAAAGTTTGTGGCTGTGGGCTAGGTGACTGAGGTTTGATTCCCAGTAGGAGCAGATATTCTTCTAAAATCTGTAAATAGCTTATTGTTATTAATTTATCGTGTTAATTGTTGCTAATTGTTATTAATTACTGCCTCCATCATCAAAGTGATGATGGAGGCAGCAAGGACCTCTGAAACATTGGTAAAACGTCTGCCATTCTGCATGGAATAACAACCCAGACCTCAAATCTTACACTTATACATATTTTTCATATCACCAGCATGTTTTTTTTGGGGGGGGGGGGGGGTGATGTGAAAGTGTTACAGTAAAACAACTGTCTCCATTTGAATTACCCTCAGAGTTGGAAAAACGAGATGGTATTTAATAGCAGATGAACAGCTAGAACATTACTCAATGTGTCTGAAAGTATTAGTCAAGACTCATGGATAAGTGGCAGGCTTCATTCAAGTCATGTATAAACTGTGTGTATTTCTATGGATAACCTCACACCATTATTACCCTTGACTGTACCCAGTGTCCTGCATCAGCTATCTGAATGTCAACCTAGACTATGTACACATGGATAACAATGATAACTGGTAAGCAAACATTTACCAAACTGTACTCATTTTACACATTCCAGTATTTATAGAAGTTTTGTTAGTGGAATACAATGACTTAAACTGGAAGAAAATATAACCCCAATTATGGAATAACTTGTTGCATCTGAGAAAACCAGCACTGTGTTTCTAAGAGGAAGATTCTGAAGACAGTTAAGAATTTTAAATGAAACTGAAATTTGTATGCAACATCTTATGACTTTTATTTAAAATTTAATTCCACTGAACTCATAAAACACATTAATTACAATCTAAACTGACCAGTTTTCAGAATATCACTATATACTCAAAATTCTTCACAATAAAATTTTTCCATTGGTTGTCCTTTGGTGGAATGGGGATCAAATAAGTGCATAACATTTCATTGATATTTATACAAAACATTAGTGCAGGTTATTACATTTCTTGGTAAAAGATGGCATTCAATGCAAGCTAAAAGTGTCACATGGTGCAAGGTGGGTAATGTTCATATATTATAAACTTGCACAGGACAAACATAACATCACACTAATGAAAACAGTCAACACTGCACTGGTGCATTGCATGACATCATGTTGTCACAGTCCATCATCACACTCAGTGCTATTCAGTGGAAAATGTCCTAAGCCAATCCAATTCAGCTATATGGTTATTGTAAACCTTGTGTGCCCTATTAGAATAAAATGTATTCTCTGAAGTAAATTATTTTATAGCTAATACACATTCAGTTTATATGCAGATCCATGTTCCTTCCCATTATCAGGTGAAAAAAATGATGCAGGAATCCAAGCAAAGGGAACCTGTTCTACAGGACACAATCACAGGGGACTGGGAGACGAAACACAGAGACATGGCCAAGCAACAAGCTTCTGACAGAGTGCTTACCAACTGTCATGATATCCATCTTGGACAGTGGAGACTCAGGAGAGCCATACGTGTCTTCAGGTTTCACATTCCTTGGCACTACAACCGCAAGAAATATACACCTCTATTCTATTGGCTAACTTATAAAGTGAACAGTACAGCAGCCACAAAAGTTTAGCTGATGTTACAAAATAAAGAATATTCCCACAAGTGCAGCAGTGCAGTTTGGAAGAAGATTCTTTACTTTGCTGCATTAGCTTAGTTCAAGTTATGCACTGTACAAAATCCTCTTGTCTTGACTTAAACAAGAGTCATAACATAAATTATTTCATATAAGTGTAACTAATTCAATATCTGCAGTTTTATACACAAGTTTTAACATCAGATGTCTCAGTAAAACACTGATATGACACAACTGAAGAAAAGGGTGATTCATTACTTAAGGTTTAATAGATTTATGATATGACTAAGACTTCAATTTAAAAGAGCTTCACACTGCTTACCAACATTCTCAGAATTCATTACTGTACAAGAATTAATTTAAATAAAAATTTGTAGGCAAAATAACTGCACATCAACTTTACATTAAACAAGTATGTAATAACAATAGAATTTTGAAGGAGGTTGTTGCCTGGAGTTCCAATGAAAGAAGACCTATAATTAAGTTTTTCATAAAAAGGACATAAAAGTTCTTACTATTGCAAGTCTATATAACTTTTAATAAAAATGACACACTGACAAAAATAAAACTGCTGAAATGGGTCATGCCTTTTCATTTGCCCTGATCACAATCAAATGAGATCAGAAGTTATGGCTGCATAATATGCCTAGTAAATGACAATTAGTGTTTGATACGTTACTTATTTTACCTAAACACTTGGAATATGTTTACAACATATTCATTAAAATACACAAGCATGATAATAATGTATCCCTTTTAAATTACTGACTTTAATTCAGTAACAATTTTTTTTCTATGAAAGAAATTCACATTTTTACCTGATGATGGCCAGTACTTGCATCAAAACATTTTTAATTAATAAATTTACTCTAAATCATGCCTATCACTTTATTTATAAATGTGACAATATATCACAGAACAACAATGGCATAATATTTATAATTACTTCCTTCCTTTTAAAATTAAACTGGATCATTTTAAGAATATTTTCATAATAAATATTTAACATAAATCTGAAGAACATCTGCATCAGTATGTTAATTCGTTGTTTCACGATCACAGCATCTCCTTTTTCTTTAATACTCACTCATCTCAATATCCAAATTACTTTTCTGGTCACTGACAATAATCACTTTACTTTGTATCAAAAACTGTCATACATACATTCACCAATGTGATGCTTGGTAACTGAAGATCTGCTACTAAAATTCAAAATCTATTATACCATGCGTCTAAACCAGCCCATGCCATCTCCCAACCTCTACGCCCTCCAGGAAGAGGTAAATGGCTGACACCAAAGTTCAAGAGTTTTGAAAGTTGCCCTAAAGTCCAAAACAAGTGTTGTCACTGTGCAGATATTTTGTAGCAAATTTCTATCACTCAACAAACTTCCACAACAGTACATACGGGTAACCCTCGATTTGCGCTGATTCAGAATAACACCAATTTTGAAACCAGCAAGTCAAAAAGTGAAAAAAATATATTTTACTATTATTTATAACGTTTTACAATGTTTCTCGTACTGATTCTTATACTAAATTGTAAGTCTTACAACGCTGATTTTGAATAAAAATTATAAAAACAGTCACCTCTGCAATTACGTATCTTTCGTTAATGCAAATTTGCTCCAATGGCATTGATGAATCGGTAAAAGCTGTTTGTGAAATGCAAACTTTTGCATATGCGAGTTTGGTCTTATGCAGTTTCATTCCTGGCACTTTAAACTTTCAAAGGGCTAATTTAATCTCTGCGGAGGTACCGGGGTTATTTTTACTAAGTGATTTTCTATAGGTCAGCGTCTTACATGAATGCAACTATCGCATAACAGTAGAGATGACTGTACACATCAATCACATAAAAGAATCGCAGTCAATCGCGGGGACCAACGAATTGCAGATTGTAAGTGTATAAATTATATTTTTTAAATATCCTTTATTTTATTTACGTTATTTCAGACCTTTAAATGTAATGTCATTATATTACTCGTCAATGTCCGGGTGCCAGGAACGCATGTCATTGACTTCCCATTGATTTACATTATAAAAAGAGTTTCATTTTATGCTGATTCCGATTACGCCGGTTCGTCCAGGAACGCATCCCCGGCGTAAATCGAAGGTTACCTGTACTGAGAAACTAACATGTCTGTAAAACATGTGATATACTGAAATAGTGCAGCCAACTAGTGTTGTGGGCACAAAACTGTACTTCGAACTGTTTTACCATCTACATTATGCTTTCATGCACAAAACTAGGCCAATTATGTCTACAGTAAGTTAAGGAACATACCAAGTCGAGTGGTTCCAATCGGTAACAGACGTTCAACTGAAGGAGTGGCTAGCTGAGGAATGAGTGGTTGTTTTTGAAGGACCTTGGGATGAAGATCAAGTTGCCAGGGCAGATGTTGTGCAGGGGCATGAGATCCAGGATAGAATGCTGTTGTGGATACTGAGGTTAAAGCTGACTCCATACGTTTCTGTCTTCCCAGGGGACGTGGCACAGGGGAGCCATGATGAGGATTTTCAGGCCACATCTCTAGTGGCCTGTCATGTTCAGGTGTTGACTGTGCTATGCTACAAACAATAAATTATAGCATTAAAGAAAGAAAGCAAAATAAAAGAATTCAAGACTGCAGAGAATTTTTGTCTATGCTATATTTTGATGCTGATATGGGTGATTCCTAGCTTCAATGCAGTGTACAAGAGTTCATAGTGTAAGACTGAAACAGATGAGGCTGCATTATAATAAATTTCTGACAGAATCACGCCAGTAGATGTCTTGCTCCTATTTCTACATTTATGGGAGGTCTCAATGCTTTCACTTGCCAACCATTTAATTACATATGCGACACTATCCATTCATAAAAGACTCCCTATGAAATTCCTTGTGACAATTAATTAGAAAGGAACATATTTTGAATTTTTCTCCACGTAGTATCTTTATTTTTAAGCCTGAAGACCTGTATGTAGATGATAGGATAACTTAAAAATATGTATTAAGGAAATAGGATGGTATGGTATAGACTGGATTAATCAGTCTAAGAACCAAAAGGGGCAATGGACTTACCTACAAGACTGTGCTGAAAGGAAAGGCTGATAGATATGACAAATTCAAATGGTCACTAAGACTTCATTCACCTTGTGGAAATATAAAGACTATGACACAAAATATACTAACTGAGAATCTTTCCCCATAGTTCTTGCTACAGCAACAGCTGCAATGCTGCTAGCCACTGCACTGGCACTAATCCTGGATGTGGAACTACTGGTGCTGGTAGGACTTCCAGTGTCTGTGCTATTTTGTGTCACAGTCAGGGCTCTCTGCACATGCGGCTGGCTAACTGACAGCAAGGATGAAGTCGCCATCATCTTCACTCCTTCTTTTACTCCCCACTTCTCACTTGAGCTTTCTGTTGTCTGTAAAATAATTTACCTTAAATTGGCAGATGTTCAAGGTAAAATTTTAAATTGTTAGCACATTATTTACAATTTCACTCTCTTCACAGACTGATCATCATTCTATTAACTTTCATCAACTGTTCATCACAGTTTACCAACAGTCCAGCTGTGTCACACTAGCATACAGCTAAACCACAAACCACAATCTCCTATTCCTGCATGATAAAGATTAAATGTAAATTATTATATGTATGTTTGGAGGTTTAAAACTGTTACAGAAGGCTGGAATTTTGGTAGTTGGATGTACTTTGGGATTAAAAATGCATACAAAACTGTGATCAGAACATCTCAAAAGGATGGAGAATTAAATCATGTCCATAAGGTTCCTAACAACTTACAGCACCATATGAGAGATAATGGTTTAAAATACACAAGAGCACAATAACAATTATACATTTAATCAGATTGTCAAATAGCAGAAATATATGGGGCATTGAAATATGTAGATTGCAGCTAAAGCCAATGCATAATTAAAGTCTTTCTATTATGTGAAATGGATTTACCTGCCTCAGGACAGTGTCCTGTGGCAAACTTTTGTAAGCAGTAATGAACCTTTGAGTTCCTTATAGAACTTTCTGATTAGCTGAGTGATCTTATCTGAAGAAAGACTCTGTTCTATGGAATTAGTTATAAATATAAATGTCACAAAACAAGATTCTTCAAAACCACAAGAAAGCACCTATGTACAGACAGCATGCAAATCAGGCATTGCTACTTTGGACTAATACAGACATTTACCTGTAAAGTTTCTTCTTCACTTCCAAGGAACCAAACAGGACGACAGTGTGTGGATAGGGGTTCTGGCCCACTTCCTCCAGTCTTTACCTGCTGTAATGCATGAGCCCCAACAGCATGTGGACGGTTTTCCACTACTACCCTTTGTGGCGGCTCATGTGTCACCATATTTGCAGTCTCAGAATTCACTGTCACTGGATGAACATGAGTAGCTAGGTGCTCGTCTGTTGTTAACAGGCTGCAAGCTTCATTCATGTCTACCAGTTCTTCAAATGATCCCTAACATAATCAATGTCAGCTATTAATCTAAGAGTGAGATGACATATACTGCAGCAGAATGTACATATGCCAGGAGTTAAAACTGATTTACATTCTGTTGAGTATACTTTAAACTTTATAAGTGATCAACTGTTGTAACAAAAAGTCAATAAGGGGTAAAATATATGGTGCTCACAAAGGTGAGTACAAAGATAGCAGTCTTAGTGCCTTGAAGTCTCTTCAGGACAATCTCATTGCCCTGATGATGGAGGCAGGAAGGACCTCTGAAACAATGGTAAACTTCTTCCAGACTACCATGATACCAAAACCCAGACGACAGCCATCTTTGAATTAGGGGTGACTGCACAGTATGACTCCACCCTCTGGTCATATAGAAACACCAATATGGATGAGTCATCAATAGGACAGACTGGTGTGTGTCAGCAATGTTCAGTCATCTTTTACATTGAGCCTGATGATGGAGACAGAGCCACTCCCAGAAATATTGGTTTATAACTCAGCATTGACACACCTGACTGCCCATGAATATTTTATAGCATATTTATGAATTTCTTAGCTATATTATAGCATAATTCTATAATACTTACTGTGCTTCTTTCTTCCTTTACATTTTCTCTTACTGTGTGTCTGCATTTCAAGCCCTATGTTACTATTATATTTCTGCCATATGAAACAAAATAAACTATATGCAATCTGTTATGAAAGTATAAGAACAATCTTACCAAAAGGCAAAACTTGCAGTTACACTTACATGAGTGGTGCCATGGAGTGTACTATCTGACTTTGGGCTTTCAGGAATGGCAGCAAGTTCTGACTCTGTTTCATCAGCTTCAAGAGAATAGCTAAAACATAAAACAAATTTAGTATTTATATTTCAATAAAAATTCCTAAACTAAGTAGGTTGGTTTTCCAATAATGCCTTAGATTTTTATTTGAGGAGAAACAGTTCAAATTTCAGATGGAGCATTAACTACACTCATAAAAGTTTTATGATGTTTTTCTTGTGATAAAATAACTCGAGAGTAGTACCTTCCTTTCAAATTGATATCTACTCACTCATGATCATCTCATCGTATTCACTTATCACTTGACACTACATGACATTTGCAGTTAAAAGAGTTCAATAAATGTTCCAAATGTGAACTGATATGAGCAGTTAAAGTATAAGTCCACTCAAAACCTAAAAATGTGAGAAGATTACTAAATCTGTCAGGACTGATTATGCTGCATGGTGCAACTTAACAAATTAAATCCTGTAATATTTATAACTTTGACAAATTTTACCTTCCCTCTTTCTACACAGTCAAGTAAAATATTAAGCTAACAAATAAATCAAGATTTTAAGCATATATGAATTACTTAACCATTCTCTGCAGCAAAAAATTGCAGAGAGTCATATCAGGTGACTACAATGACGAATGAAAAAATATCAAAGTATTTTTTAAAATTTCATATTAAATATCCACTTATATTTCATAAAGTGTCTCAATTTATTTTAAGTCCTGTACAAAATCACAAACTCACTTTAATATACTCAGAAATTGGTAACTATTTATCTGTAAAAAAGTACTGTAATAATAAATAATATGTTCACCAGTGAATGTTATGAAGTCATTACTTCAGCTTCAAAAGTTGCATGACTTTCTGCATATTATGGAAACACAGACCAATTCAAATAGACTTCATTATTAATTAGACTTTACTGCTACTACTATATAAATATAATGGTACAAGTACCTTCATGAAGCCCAATAAAAAAGACAAAATCTGAGAAGTTAATATGGAAGTCAGTAGAAAGTTCAATATTAAACTTGAATACCTTGACTCGGGCATCTTGCGGTCAAGATGAGGCTTGGCTTTTGTTTCTGGTTGGGCAGTTTCTTCCCAGTGTATCTCCATACCACTTCCCGAAGAAGACTTTTGGTAATATGTGGCCTGAACCTTGCCTGCTTTGGTGCTTACTAAGACATGAGAACCTCCATCACCACTGTACAGTGGTGTTAATGGTGGTGTCTCAAACCTATCTGATGCTCCCACCCCTCCAGTACTATGCTCTGCATCTCCACCCAAGGATGGCTGGCTGACATCTACATGGAACACACAACACAGCCAAATCAAGTACTAGACCCAAGACATAAGTAAAATAAGACAGTAAGGAAGAGCGAATATTTAATTAGCAGAGCACGGTCACTAACAAACATAAATATAATATAAATATAACATAATATCACATATCAATAAAATAAAATATTCAGATCAGGAAACTCAAACATTTGGACTTAATGAAGATCTTTATCTACATAATAAACCTCAGTGTTACTAAACTTCATCCAAATCACTTACTATAAAAAATTAAAAAAGTTTAAGAAATTGTGTAATAAATTAGTCCATTTATGAATTTTTACATATTAATCCATATTAAAAGATAGTGAGTTCATAGTACCAGATATATTATTCAGTTTTCAAAAAATTTACCTTTTACTATCATACATTTCTGTCATGTGCTACTTATATTAGACATGCCACTGCTTCGTCTTTAATCCACACTGCTACAACTCAAGATCAAGAATTTCTTTTGTTATGGGAAAATGTTTCTCATATACAGATAACAATGAAAAATTCTGAGATATGAGCAATTTTTGGTAACATGAAGCACAAACTGAACTTCATGTAAATGCACACTACAATATGCAGAATGTCCATATCACCATAAATAATAACATGAAAACTTAGTCCCTGGAGTTTTGCTCTCTAGAAGTTTAACTATACTCGGTCTTCTTCCAGCTTATCAGCACATAAATATATTTGGTGCTCAGTAAGAAGGGCTTAAGTCAAACATAATTTGTAGTGACAAAAGTCTTTTCATCAGGCACCAAAGAGATATGTGCAAGATTCAAAATATGAAAGCAACTTTAACTTACACCAAAAATTATTTTGGCAGGAATAAAAGAGATGGATGCATATAATACCATGAACTTTCTCCATCATTTGTACCCAGTGTATATACACAGGCAATGTTCAAGGTATCCAGTCACATCAGAACCCTGATGATGGGGACAGAGTTGGTTCCCGAAACGTTGGTTTACCACGGTAACCAGTTGACGTGGCTGATTGCCCAAGAAGATTTTATTAAACTGTCTTTAATTTTTAACTTTCCCTTGTGTACTTGTTGGCACCATAGTACTGTAAATCTACTTCTCCCAAGTCTGCTGGAATAACGTACCTCTGGAACGACTGGGAGGGGCTCCCATCACTAGCGTGGCAGGGATGCGACGGCACTGGTGATATTGTGCATCTAGTGTGTTGAGAACAATCTTCACCAGTGACTGCATATTTGATGAGTGAGGCTGTTGGCTGTATTGGTACTGTGAATGTAATTTGTAGTTGTAAACTATGCACATCAATTTTTGTAACTAGTAACTTGGCATGCCTCTCAAAATTATGAAGCAAACAAAATTCACATTCTGGCACTTTGATACATATTTTATATATCCTCCTGATTGTGTTTTTGGATATTTTGTTCAAAAACACTTACCAACTTATCTCTCATGAGTGGTAATTATTCTGCCACCCAATACGCTAGAAATAGATAATACAGGAAAACTGTTTTTAATGACTTCTGTAACCTTGGTTAACAGTAGAAACCAGAAAATATATCAGGTATGAATGGTTTGATACTTGTGTCATAAAATACACTATTACTGTTCATTTAAATTAGATCACACTAACATTTATTATCCCAATAACCTAATTAAAACTGAAATTACTTTTCACTGCAGTAGATTACTCATTTATTTAGAATGTTAAACCCTTTGAAGCCAAAGCTCATCTAAATAATATTTAAAAACTCAGTCTGTACAAGGAAAACAGAAAACTTCATCATGACAAAGATCAAGCGGTTAACGCTGTTTTGAGGAAATAATCCCTGCATACACTGATAATCATGTGAAACACATAAATATAAAATGCAGAGTTACTGATTGTGTAATCAGGTGGTACACATAGTTACCACTCAGCCTTAAAAGACAAACTAAATACATCTGTAAGCATGTCAGTATGCTCTTCCATTATGTTGTGGTGTTAATACTATGCATATAAAATTTTACTTCTCTCATTCACAAGCTCCAATGTATTTTTCTGCTTCACAGTACTGACCTTGCACATTATGTAATGTATTTCCTACTACACATACAAAGTTTCACTTTTCCTTTCAACTGCTTAATGTGTGTTTCAGTTTCCTAGTACTGACCTTATACAGTAAGACCAGGAGGGACATGAGCCAGCACCGTCTTGAGTGTGGTTCCAGGTACCACAAGCTATAGGTTGGAGTCTGATACTCAGCAGATGGACTATGATGTGGACAGGGACAATACTGCAACAGGATGGCACATGTAGGCAGCATCACCCAGCCCATCAAATGGTTTTGGTCCAGCAGTTGAGGCAGATTTGCAAGAAACACGTTAAACACAGGAGATGATCTGGAGAATGAAAGAAAGAAAGAAGAAAAAAAAACTGTAATATAATTATTTAATGACAAATTGATAAGAAAAACACAGCTATCCTTTGCCAACCACAGATTTTAAGTACGCACTGTTTTTAATTTGTGTGCACATTGGAAACATTTTTGGAAGAAAAAAATTATGATTGCCAGGATTTTGCAATAATGAAAGGTTTCTGATTCAACTAAAGTTCCATATTTGATAGATTTTACTATATTATAAAGTGTCACGCAATCAAACCTGAGCCGCTGTGGAGGAACATGGAAGCCTCTCTCATTCTGGTTGTATCCAAGGAGTAGGTACAGGTGACGTAGCACTATAGTCTGGGTCTTTGCCATTGACTTCTCATCACTTGGATATGCCTGGTACAGAATATGTAAAACAAATATGTAAATTACAGTACCCAGACTTGATGATACATGAAAAGTAGCCAGAACACATACCACAAACAGAGAAATAAACATTCAACTTCAAATTGATCTATCTGTTCTTGCACAACAGGTTGTAAACTAATTAAACACTCAATACTGTCAGCTCCATCATTTATGCTGAAGTGTTAACATAAATTTAAGAGATGACATTAAGATGCACTACTAGTATGTGGTAGCATAAAAAGCTTCTGAACAGGGGCCATATTTCAAATATATTGCATCAAGAAGACTTTCAGACACAAGAGCCTTCAAAATTTAGTCCTTTAGGAGCTACAGACTTCTACCAATGTTCATACAGTTAAAAAATGGCTGTCTTCTTCATATTCACCAGCATCAGAACCTGAAATCTCAATTATATTTTTCTTTGCAATATTCTGTACTGTCTGACAATGATCAGAGCACACAACCCCCCATGCCTTCCTTAGAGTCTTTGGCCATTGTGAGGGTCACCTTTCAATGATTCATAACCATCCTTGAACCTGAGATGATATTCATCAATTTTCCTGATCATTGGTGCTCTGCTCTGGGACCTATCAAGCATGCTAATCTAAAACCAACTGAATAATTGTGTCATGTGTAGATATTGGGACATAAATGTGCAGGACCCAACTTGTTACAGTATTCCTTTACTCACTTCTGACCTGTTTTGAAGTTTTCATATATCAAGCCAACATGAAATTCAACATATACAATTACGAAATACAAGTCCACAAAATATTTAATAGCCTCCGCAGAATAGAATATTTCTCTAACAAGAGGAGAGAGGATTACTTCCTGTCCGAGTAACCATGCAAACATAACACGTATGTATGTATCTACAGTTACCTGGTCTGATCTAGAGAGAAACTGCATGAGAAGGAACACCAGCAGATGCATTGTCTCTCTGTCAGCTTCCTCCAAGTCAATGATGTGATGTATGAAACCAACCAAGTTTCCATCATCACCAGTACTACCAGCATTCAATGACTGAATATGTCCATCTGCAGGTAAATCAACCATTAGGCCCCAATTAAACTGCTGTCAATGTTAAAAGAATGTGACCGTTATGTCCATCATTCTGTAATACCCAGCTGATGATACTCAACAAAAGAATGTTATTTGTTTCTTCTGTTTACAATTTCATTCTTTTAAAAGTGCAGTCTATGAATTTCGTAAAGTGGAAAAGAAATCTTTGTGGCGTATTTACTATCAATTACAAGTCTAACATGAGGGAAACAGTAAAAATTCTGAAACAGGATAAGCAGTCTTATTATTATGAATAAGGTTAAATTTATCAGCAAATGACAAAGCATCCCTCTTTCTTCCTGAATACAACTTGTATGACCAATAACATATCATAGTTCTCTAAATACTTAACTGGATCTAACAGAATGATAACACATGGCAGTATGATATAAAATTAATCTTGTGCTCAGATAGCACAGATGAATAATAAAGTTAATGTAACATAATGTGCACTAGCTTCAGACTACTACAATCACACTGTAAACATACTTTAGGTATGTACATGCTATTGATGTGTGCCAGTATCTAAAAGAGTAGAAGAAGAATCAAGCAGAAGAATTAAAAAAAACACTTTAGTTCAAGATGCTTCTATATAAATGCTAGAAATTCACTTCAGTATTGCAATTATTGATTATCTCCAACCTTTACAGTGCTCGTTTTTCTTTAACAAGGTTCAACATCCTACCTTTATGCTTATCACAGTGAACCTTACTGTAAAATGAAGCAGAATACTACATTTCTAGCTTAAGTATAAACAACAGATAACACATGCATAAAAAGTTTAAACCTAATATAAGTTATTCATACTCTGAATAACATTCAGCTCAAAAGGCAATGCTCATAAGCAAATATGTGAATACTCAAACTCAGTGAAACCTGCCAGAAACAAAAAACAGCAAACCTCTGTAAACCCTTGTTGCTCATATCACAAACTGTTTAGTATCCTTGATATATTTTAAACTATTTGATGTTGTTTTGTACTGCTTTGTAATAAGGACAAGTAGGACAAATAATTGAAAGTAAGATGATAAATAGAAGACAGCTATCTTGCTAGATGAAGTAAGTAATGTTACAGGTCAGTGAGTAAACAGTATAATCATTATTACCCAAGCTGCAAGGAAAATGCACAGAATCAGGTTTAGGTCCTTAATGATTTATAACTAACTCAACCACAAACATAAAACTAATTATACATGATTTAAGGTTTTCTCAGTGGTGAAAATTGAGATTGTAGCCTTCTGGGTTATGACACTGCAATCTTGTATGAGGACATCAATGTTTCAAAGGAACCTATCACTTCCATTTTCAGCACTTTTATTTCAGTTTCAACACAATGCTGTGAAAGCAATCACAGTGCTGAAAGCCCAAGTAAACTGTCTGCTATAAAGATTTATAGTTTGAAGCTATATACTTCAACAAATATTGTCTGCATAAAGTTAAGTTGCTATGAACTACATCATGCAACAATCATAGCACAAATACAAAGAGATAGGACGGACAACACCGCAAACATTACCGTATTACAGCACGGTTGACGCCAAGTCACGCTTGTTCACTACATCTACCAACTACACACTACCTGGCACACTGTTATTAGGAGGGATTGAGCCTAGGAACTGACCAAGTCCAAACCGGGAACTTTTCCTCTTGAGGATTGGTGCAGAATACTGACGATTGTACACTTTCTCCTTTTCTGCAAATTAATCAGTCACACAAACAACATACATACAGAGTGGTCTGGGAGTGCTCTTCTATACCAAATTAGGGTTAACTACAGATCTTAAAAGCCACATAATAATCCACATTATACATCTGAAAGCAGACTCTCAGATCCTAATATATTAAGAAATATTATTTATTACTGTCAAAATAAATAAAACATAATTATATATTTAACCAAAGAAATACAATGAAACCATGATATATGTTACCACTTTTAACATTTATCTGCATACAGTGATCATGTTTTATTATCACAATCACATATAAATACAAATTATTCTCTGATATAGAGTGTTTAATTGCAACTTTTATTAACACCCACACTATCAAAATCATTATATTCTATTCCTTTTGATGTAAAAATCCACAGGAAATGTTAACAATAATGCAAGTGGTTAGAGAACTCACCACTTAATATTATGTCAATAATTCAGTATGCATGTAGCTTTTAAGGCTAATATTGGGAACATATTTTGTTACTATTCTGTGAATATATTTACCATAAGGTATAAGGTATGCAACAGAACAGGTTGGTGCTCAGTGACACTTCAGTACATCTAAAATTAGCTGAGGTTAAAGATAAATATAGATATTTAACCCTTTGCTCTGCAAATTTTTCTTGTGTAGCTTATGTCACATTGCTACACTAAATGTTAAAATTCCAATTTCAATCTGAAATTAGCAGATAACCTTGTTGAAAATGATAAACGATTACAAGATGATATGTCTGATGCCCGCAGCTGTAGTCCAGTTCATTCAACTTTGCTGGCCAATGCCAACCTCAGCAAGGATGAATAAATCCTTTTTTGAGGTGGGTGGTAGCCACAGCAGACTCTACCGCCTCTGATTACAGGAAGGGTGGCTGACAGCAACGGCATGCAGCTTAATGTGGGTTCCAAATATGACCCAAGTCTGGCATTCCTTACATTCTCAAAGTATTACCTTGGCCACAAATGAGGGAAGAAAAGACTTGTGGAAAATCTATAATAAATCTGAGCAGCCTCAAATATGAGACATTTACCACAGAAATCATGCATCTGTATCATCAGATCCACAGGAATTCAAATAATAATCTGAATAAGTATATCAAATATGCACAGTATGTATTCTTCAAAGTAGTCCTGTTGTATTATTACTACTAAAAACTCACCATACAGTTACCTCTAACTTTAAGTATGGAATAAAAGATTTTTACTATATTTCATTAAATGAAGTATATTATATGAATGAAAAACAATTCATAGCACTTCTAAACTGAATTATAAACATTAAGAACTCTCCACTTAATAAAAAAATTAGTTACAATTTCAAATTAAAGTTATAAAATTAGAATGTAAACACACATTCTAACAAATTCCTGTTGATACAGAGAATGTATCACAGAACACATGAAACAATGACAGCATAAGATTACAATAGTTTTAATTAACAACAGCAAGACTTCGCTCTTTTTTTAACACAGACTGTTATAGCTTTACCTACAGGCAGATGCATATTCACACAATACATTTTCTCTCAAATTGTTCTAAAACCACTGCCTTAAATTATTCAGTGTAGTATAACACTGATATTAATACTTGAACAAATTTTAATTCTACTACATTATGTACAGCAAAGGGTTAAGAAAGTGAAGGATATACAGAACAAACACATCAAAATAACACAATTTTGACACAGAAAAATATGCATGGTTAACCACTCAAAATACTGTACATCTTGGAAAGCTATATGACAGAAACAAGTTCATGGATAATTTACAATGTTCAGTTTCCTTTGAATTCTTAATGCTATAACATAACATAAACATAAAAAGTTTAAATTCAAATTTATTACTATATGATCAATGTGTATTTTTTACATGGACATGACTAATTACCACATATATTCTTTGAATATGCACAGGAGCTACTCTTCCTGTCTTCAAAATAAATGGATTAGTGAAAGGCTTCATATTGTCATCAATTAAAAATACCTGGAAAGACTTTTAACAATGAAAAGCATATATATGCTGAAAATCAAGTTACTTCTACATCTAACATACCTGTGTGTACTTGGCTGACTGGTTCTGTGGTGCAGGGCTTCAGATACTCACCTTGCTTGGTGTCTTGCCTGGGCACAATGGAAGCTGGAGCAGACATAGTTCTCTTATATGGCCATTTTTGACCAAAACTAGCAATAAGGGTTTTCACACCACTAGACCCACTGCCATCTGAGTGTTGTGACTGTTGAGACAGAGCCTCATGTGCTCGATGAAGTTTACGGATAAATACTTCACTGTTGAGGTCTGTGTTACGAAGATCTATACAGAAAAAAAATAACAAGATATATGACAGACCAGGTATTTTAGCTACTTATAATTTGTAAGTATGATTACCAAAAGAAATTATAAAAACAGCATAATACCTCTCAGATATGCAATATCTCCAGATTTTTCCAGGTTAATCTGTGCTTCAAGAAAAAGAGCATCAAAGCGATTGAGGAAAAACTCCCAGGTAAGAATCTTCCTGTCACTAAGACAGTTGTGAAGTTGATAGAGTGATTGTAGCACCATTGGACGATCTACAATAACAGAGTCAAACTGTGTCTCCAGTGACACCATCAGTGACTGCAAACACATGCAAGGTGAATCAGTACATCAGGAAATTTACTAGAAAATTAAATATATATGAACAAAACATAAGTTCTATCAAAATAGAGTCGATATGCACACAATCATGAAATAACATGTCATGGTAATACAGGGTATGGTATAAAGGCTGACTATTTTCATTCATGTATAAATTCTGTTTCAATAAGTAAATCACATAAACAGACACATTAACATGTAAGAAAAATCTTTAAAATTAAGTCTGATACATATAGTGTTCTTCTGGAGTGATGCTCTCTTCAAGACAATCAGTGAAATCATCCACTATACAGTGTAATACATCATAAACTGCTTCTCTGATACTGCCCATGAGTTCACCCAAAGCAATGGGCCATATATTTAAATATACTACTCATCAGACAAACACACAAAAAGTATTCTGGGGCTGAGGTGATCTTAGTGGCCAGTGTAGATCACAAAACGGAGATGAGATGATGCAGAAACATTTCGAACAATTTCTCCACACTCATTTATGCAGTATGTGATGTGGCACCATTTTGCTGAAACCTCACCTTCACATGTGTGTCCCAGCCAACTCCCATGCATGCTATATGCTACCTACAGCCTTGAAAACCTCTTCCTTCCCTACATTGTCGTATAATACCCAACATAAAATTGTCATGTATGATCTGAAGCTTTCACGGCTACTAAGTATAACAAATTCTTTTCGGGCTACCAGCTGTGCCTCCAATCAACCACCAGGCATGGCTAGTAGACTGAGAACAATTCATTATGAATATGTCAGTCTTCTCTGCAGGGTCCTGTATAACACTTTAGTTAACACAACAGTAATGTATCAGAATTGCATCTTGGATGCATCCAGTTCAGAAGTGTCACAGACCATCTGACATGACATAGACTTTCCATGGTTTTCTTCAATCCCTCCAAGCAAATGCTATGCTTCCTTCCACATTAGTCCCAACTTCTCATAAATTCTTGACTTGTTGAATTTTCTTCCTGCTGTTCTGATGAAGTTCTAATTTGCATATTAAACAACTTTTAACTTGAATGGGTTGTGAAAAGATTCCGTGCTGACTTCATACACTTTATTCACATTACTGCAGGTGACAAACATATAGTTCTAATTGGGGCTGACATAATATGCAAATGAAATAATTTCTAAAAACAAATGGCTCCACAAGTATTCTGGGTTGACACTTATAAAATGGTTACCAGCATTTATGAGAAATATACTGCCTCCATTTTCAGATTAAGACCTTCAGATCTACAAGACTACAACAAGGCCTGAACCCAGAAGACCAAAATATACATTTTCATTGCCACTAAAACTTCAAATTCCTATCAGTCAATCTTAAATGAGTACAGGCTGTGTAGTGTTATCATAATGATACAGGTCTTTGCAAATTTATTACCTTAATGGCATTATCATGGATTGTTCCAAGATACAGTGTTGCCCGCTGAGCCACATGGACATTAATGTCATCCATACTAGAGATGAGGTAGCAGAAAGCATTGGCTAAAGCTGCTTGCAGGGTAAGATTACTCCGCAGAGGTGTCGAGTCCATGAATCGAGCAATTACAGTTACTCGTTCGACTATATTATGAAAATAAAACAAATGTCAAATATTAATCCACTGTAATATGCAGCTGACTTTATCTCTGAGTTTAACGGTTTAGCAGCATATTAGTGTGATGCATAAACAGCTGAATTGTGCATAAACTGCCACACACACACACACACACACACACACAGTCATGTTATGTCAACATCTACTATGACAATGTTATACATTTTCAAGCAAATACATGCCATAGCAACATCATAACACAGATTTTCTTTGACTGATAAGCTTTCATTTTTGTAACTCCTGCATATGAAGAGGCCTCCAGATGTTATTAGAAATGGAGCAGCCAAACAACACATAAATGTAACATTATACATAATTATCAGGATACAGAGCTTGAGAAATAAAACATTTTGAAAAATGTTCACCTGGAAGATAAAGAAAAAATACAGGAGTATAATGTAAGAAATAAAAAAAACATGTCAGCATTTTAACAATCCTGAAAATCGGAGTACAGTAAGTTTCTAAAACACCGTATAAAATATAAACTAAGACAATGGACAATGTCTAATATGAAATTAGATAAAAAGGCATAAATCTTAGAACAAACTGTGAGGCTGATAGGTTGATGGAACTCGCTGAGGACCATATTCATAGCAGAACTGGCTTGGACACTGTGGAGTACAGAAAAATCCTGCCCTACCAGGAACCACACCCTGGCAATTCAGTCCATAGTCTAGTCATTATACAGACTGTAATGTACTTACTGGCTTTGCTAGTACTTGGACACAAAGGTAGTTCTGCCCATATTTTTACCAACATGTAGTCAATAATATTATTATGTATTTGATTCAGAATGTAAATGATTATACATACCTGCCACAAATCTGACTCTCCAGTCTGTGTTGTGAAACTCCTCTTGGATGACTTTCCAGAACACATCTGATCCAGATGGAAGCGTGATGCAATGAAGAAGAAGGGGTACACACACCTGACAGATGTGTGAATGTTCCGAGTTACACATGTCCCAAAGGCTGTATTAAGAATAAAAATGCATTAGCTTGCCACAAACATCAGTAAATGTCTAAAATTACATTACAAATTGAACTGAAGATAAACGAAGGTGTGTTGTAAAATTCATAATATCCTAATTTTTTATCCCATTCATTAACAAGCAACTAATAATATTAGTTGTGCTTTCTCTCATTAGAAAGCAAGTTCTTTCTCTTTTCCAACAAAAGGTCAGTACAATGCCTTTACTTCATTGTAATACAAGAATGAATTAAGGTCTGTATATACCCATGCAACCAGTGATTAAATGTTTATATAACTACTGCACATTTCAATGAATTAAAAATTTGCTGCATACATTCATTCTCTATGGAGCAAAATATTTATACAGAACATTCATTACAGCTACTGAAAAAATTGTACATAAATAACAGGCTAACAAATGTATAAACTCACTTTTTAATGAGTAAATTTTCTTGACACCAAATAATAAATCCCAGGTGATCTTTAGATGCTTTGGTGAGTGCATCACCATGAAGACAGAGTATGTGCAGACACTGCAGCATGTAGTATAAAATGTCTGGTTCATCTACATTTGGCAGCTCCTGTTCAACACAAATATCAGTAAACAGAAAACAGGAGAAGATAATAAATAGTTAGCTTCCAAGTAATTAGCAGAGGTTGGTATTAAGTATGGAATTTGTCTAGATGCTTGTAATTGAAATATATTAACTATGTCAAGACATTTTCTATTTCAGAACTACCACACTTTAGATAAACAGAATAAATATAAGAAATTATCCTAATTAATTTAATGATTCTAATAGTGTTCATCAGACTTGAAATAGTAGCTCAGCAAAACAACATAAAGGATCAATTTAAGCAAATATGACTAACCTTGAGAAGCTCATGGAGCAGTTGTAAATGCTGAGGCAGTTCATCTAGTGTAAAGCGAAACTTCCCAACAGATGTGTGCCAAAAGTCATCCAATATTTCTTCAGGCCCAGGATCAACTGGCTGATCATTCTCTCCAACCAGAGTTGGGCGAGCAACCTGTGCTGTAGCTGTTGCTACAGTTCACAATTACAGATTAGGTTATTCATGGATTGCATTTTGAATAAATGAAAAATATCCTCTCTCCATTCATGCATGAGGACGTCTAGATAAAATGAAGGAAACAAAAGATCTCTGAAACTGTCATCTGAATATTGCAAAATCAACAACATTTAATGTTATTCAATGTATTTAAAAAGAAAATCCCATAAAAGCTGGTAGGCAGCTGGTGTTTGACATCTTGTTTGAGCTAATGGTATCCAACACCTTTAGTCACACGAAACATAAGCCAATTAATATGAACCAGATGAAAGGCATATCCTGTTTTACATACATAATATAATAAATATGACTCGTAATATAAACAAAATCTACATTTAAAAGTAATCAGTTCTCATAGTCTGTGGAATATTTTACTAAGTTACATGTTATTACGTATAAGTCTGCTACTTACCAACATCAGTGTCGGTAATGGTGACGGCTCTTGCTACTGCAGCAACAACTTTCTCAGCAGGGATAATAGGTGCAAGGTCCAGCTGCTCAGTCACAGTCTCAACAGTTGCAGTCATTATCTGTAAATACAGGAAGTACTCACTACTTTTTACACTCTGCATATAATACTGCTGTAATTCATTAAGGCCATGTTACTGAAGTTAACATAACCAAATTCAGTTATACTTGGCTATAATAATCCCTGTCTATGATACTATACTACAAGCAACAGTCAAAACAGGGTTGGAAAGTGTACTCCAATTTGGAGGACATGTAATTTTGAAACACGTTTTTATGATTTTACATACCTGAGTGGCCTATGTTCATTTACTGTAGACAGGTATATTATTGCACATGCAATTGTATTGTAAATCTGAGCACAATACATACATCACTATGCATAATCTTAATTTATATTTCATTTAATTAATTCCATGTAGAAAATGATTCAAATAACAATTCTAGAAAGATAAATTCAAGCTTCATATAAAATAAAGCTTATACTTCACCAATATGAACCAATATGAAAAGTGCTGGACAAATGTGGGTGTGGGCAATCAAAAGAGAATTCATCTAAAATTTGTTTATTAGTACCACAGACAAGACATATGTAGACACCAGCTTCCCACTGTATGTGAATTTTATTCTCACTGTGCAAAAACATAATAATTTCATACTGATTTTTACAAGATCACAAGACATCCATTCTAGTCTACATTCCTTCGGATGAGAACGATTTCTATGAATTTATGAGGGGAAGGAATAAAACCATGTGGGGTCAATCTGTTTAATATCACAACAAAACTCAAAGCTTACATGAGAAGTTGCAGAACACATAAAAATGTTACCTATATACCTCATTTACAGAATTTCAGTTGAAATTTTCTATTATAATCAGACACAGCACGAGCTACAGTTATTTCTGCACCAGCTAGTGAGATTTGTTTCAAAAATTTACAGGTGAGAACAAGACAAGGCCATTACAATGCTTTTGCCATCAAATGAGGTTTTCTTCCATATAACAACAGTGGAACTATTTCAAAGGGAAGTAAAAACTCACCAAAAACACTAAAAGGAAACCAGTAAAGAACCAGTATAAGAAAAAGAGAATCCATAAAAGAAACAGAGATACAAGAGAAGATCAGAGTAAACTGAAGAACACAGGAAGATCAGACTAGAGCAAAACAGAAAAGGGTAAAAAAGAGAAGAAAAGAAGAAACAGATAGGCAGGGGCACATTGACTAGAGAAAAACAGAAACAAATGCAAAGAAAGTATCACACGATATGGAAGATAAAAGAGAAAATTTAACAGAAGCCAATCAAAACATATGCGAGGAATATATCATAAGCAACAAAAGATGAAAGAGAAACTGTTAAATGATTAACATAGTTCAGACTTCATGAAAGCTTTGTTTGGACATTAATTTTGTAAACATTTTCCAATTAGCTTGAACTAGAATGTACAAATGTAATGTAAGTTTCAAACATAAAGACAATTTCCTGTGGTAGTATTAATATAAACTACAAATTACAAAAAAATGAAATAAATTTTTTGTAAATCACTACAGATTTCACCAGGAAGTTGCCAGAATAGCTAATATGATTAAGCATGGGCGTAAATGTTTTGTCCATACAGTTGCTACCTTGCCAAAGGAATTCACTATATGAACAAAATACTTGTTGCCTTATATATCCTTCAGGCCTTATTTTTTGGAAGCTTTTCATTGTAGCTTTTATTGACTTTACAGGATATTACTTGTTCTAAAACTGTTTTCTGTTCCAAAACCACATGTTTGATGAATAATGTTGCTGTTGATACTGGTGGTGATGATGATGAAAACTGGTTGTGTGAATAATACATATAAGAAAGATGAAACGTCATTTTAATGATGGTAATATGATCAAAAAACAAATTAAAGGCACCATTCTCACAAAGCGACACAAAAATGAGAAGCTCCTTACTTTGGAAGTACTTTGCATGAACTTTTGTAGATACAAAATATCAGTTTTCACACCACTGGAAATAAACATAAATCCTTCTTCTGCAGACAGGACACATTCAAAGTAAACTTTGACTTTTATTTATATCTGTATGGAATTATAAGGTTACTGTGATAGAAAATATTTGTCAGTTATTTAATAATACTGTATTAAGTGTGCATGTTATGCAGTATCATAGGGAGGCACTGGATGACTACGATTAACAAGTAGAAGGAAACTGTCATAATCCATTTCAAGTATGAGAAAGTGCTGAGAAACTTTGAATGTGAACACACATGTTTCAAAACCACATTTCTCTGTTTCTATTAAAGTTTCTTACAGAAGAATCACACATATTAAACTGATTATATTTTATTCTTATTTCTTATATTACTTGCTTTATTACAGTAAAATTGTCTATTTTAATGCAGTATCTAGGAATTTTGCATCTACAAAAGTCATTTTTCTTCCCAGTGCATAGACAGCAGCCAGTGATGCAAATAAAGAACAAGACTGTGCCAAGTAGAAGCAGAGTGGACGTACATGAGGCACGTGCATCAGCACCACACCTACACTATGGAACTCGGGGATTGGCATGTTGATCACAACATCTGGCTTTGGTTCTGACTTCTTTTCCGATTCTGGTGGGCTCTTGCGTCCGTGGCCACCTTCTTCACCAGCTTGTTCCTCTATATATGACTGTAATAATTGTGAGATGATTTCTTATAGAGGTCAATTAGATGTGGCACATTTTGAGAATAAATAGTAAAAGAATGTTTAAATGACTATTACACCATAACATTATATATCCTTTGAATAAATGTCTAAAGGTTGTTATCCATAACATCAAAGGTTGAAGTTGTAATTTTAAACACAGAAAACATAATCCAGGTGAATTCTTTGACCTATTAAAAACATAATATCAAATTCCACACAAATACAAGCAACAATTTAACAGTGTCACCATGAAACCTAAATGGAAGCATGGACTCTACAGTCACTAAATTAGTATTTTCCACTTTATTGAAAAGTTATCTGAACAGAAGTTGCATGTTTTCCAGAGATATTTTATCAATCAGAACCTCTCAACTAATATTTCTACCACAAGTTAACACAACTGCATTGTTGGTACTACTGATGGCAGGAAACTGCCAAATTCAGACTGCTGGAATGTTATTCCTACATTTAGCAAGGGAATACTGCATTATTCATATAAAATATTTTATTAAAAATTCTGAACTTTGGTGACTAATAGAGGTAGAAGTATTACTTACATCAGGAGGGTTGACTGGATGATCAGGTGATAGAAACTCTACCAGCTGTAGTGCTAACTGGTGCCACATGACACTAGACTCACAGAATACACAATCATTCTTGGAGGCACATGAGTGGGAACCAACCCACGAAGATGACACCATTAACTTTAGTAGCTGACTAACATCTTCTGCCAAAGAAGTGTGCACACCATTATGCTTCTCCACCTCCTGTAGTTCCATCTACACATACATATATATAAATACATTTTAATGCCAATCTGTATTATAAACTGATTTTCAAACAAGTGGAAAAATACCTAGAACACAATATGAAGAAAGATATACACACCATAAAGAAAGGGCATATCATACTTTCCTTTTTTAACCTTAAAATCTATTGAGTAATTTACACTGATTCAACTGAAGTACTATACACTATTATTTGGATTTTATTACATCTACAAATGTAAAACATATTCTAACACTGAATGAATTTATGTGTCATTAACAATGCAACTGCTTAATTTCACTTAAAAATTTGGTAGCAAAGGATATAAAAAACTGCAGCAAAGCTAGAAACTTAGTCAATCCTTCATCAGCAAGATGTAGGGTGAATTTGTGTTGTTGCAATATTTCATCAGAATATAAAAGACCAATACTTTACCATGCTTTTACTCATGCATTATCATCTTATATTTAACTAACCTGTCTGAGCAGAACATCCAACATGAGGATGTAGCATGACAAGGTAAGCTCAGCATCTGTCTCAAATTCAACATGTCGTGAAGTTGGAGCCTCATCATCAGAAAGACCAGATGTGTTTCCTGATGAATCTTCTCTTACAGGAGATGGAGATATATCATCCATATCTTTAACTATATGTAATAAAAGCAAAGCTTTCATTTCAAATAAAACTAACTAAGATAGACAGACAAACATGGCATAGGTAACAAGAGCACTTATGAAACTTTTACTTGTAAAAATTACACTCAACAATTTTTAAGTCTGAAGTATGAACAGCATATATAATCATAACCTCTTGAACTCAGAATTAGGGATATATTGTAATTCCACTTATGCATTCAGTTCTGTCACAGAGTATAAATTGCAAATGACAACACTCTGACTGAATAATAAATACAGTGTCCATTGTTTTACAAATTCACTCAGAAAAGCACGAATTTCACTCACCAGGACTGTCTGTTTTTCCACTATCCTCATATTTATATGTCTTGACTGGTTTATCATCTTTGGAATTACCCTTCATCACTCTGACACCTTCATTAAACATAGCAAACAGCTGTGAAAGTGGGATCACTATGTCCAGCACTGTTAAGATCTGAGAACCAAACATTAACCAAATATACAATGTATAAGTTAAGCTTCCATTTCCAAACAAGAAGAGCAATATATTAATAAAAATAAACTTGAAAACAGCATAAATGAGACAGAACTCCTCCTTACTGAATGGGTGCAACATGACAAAAGCATGAAGCAATATTAATTAAATGTTAGTGTTCTGTCTTACAAGTGCAAAATGCCCAGGGAAATTCAATGGGGAATTA
>NW_019059957.1:655467-690104 GCF_000696155.1 Zootermopsis nevadensis | reverse complement strand
CCTTCCATCCCTCATATTTCTTTCCTATATGATGAAAGACAGTTACCTGATATCAGAAAACACACTTTATTCATATCATCAGAATTTGGCAGTACCTCTCAGTATGTGCATCTACAGCTTGATGAAGAACATTAAAGCATAAACTTAGGATGTGACTTCCCGAACAGCATTAGCAGCAGTGCATGAATTACAACAGCAACTGATTATAATACTGAAAGAATTAAAGCTTTCATGGCAACTGAACTCAAAATATTCTCAGACAGCAAGCCATATCAGTTATGGACAAAAGCTTTTGTCCATAACAGACATGGCTTGTTACCTGAGATTTTAATGATACTGAAACATTGCTCTGCAAAAGCAGTGTCAAATATCTCATCAATGATTGATTTTGTTAAAGATGATTAATGAGTAACATGCAAATTTGTTTATAATAGGAAGTTGGTAGCATTTTTAACAGACCTCCATTTGACTTCAAATAAATCATCCTCATTTATAACTCTGCAGCCTGAGTCAATAAGCAAGGGTGATTGTCACCCCAGGTCTGGAAAAGGTTAAGAAACCCTGGTTTGGGTGAATAACTAGCAATAATTAATCAATAATCAAGGTCTATATTAACATACTACTCTGACTTCTTTTTAAAGAGAATAACGTGAGCAGTTTCATAAAACAGTATGTATAGAATCTGAGTACCCTTCTTACCTGCAACCAGTTTAAAGCCTGTTCTTGAACCTTAGCTGAAGTCTTCTTGAAACGCACAGCTACAAATTGGTACAATTTCTTTGCATCAAATCCAAGGGGACTCATGTCTGGATCCAGCATTTTACTGTAACACAAAGTAACAGAATTCTGTAGCTAAAAACACAAGACAGTAAAACTATAAGGTCACAATCCACACCATTCAATAAAAAAAAAACATTTACATTAAGAAATAAAAATTTAAAAAATTATGTTATCCATTTTTAAAATGTTTCAGGGAGTTTGCTGAAGAAAGAGCTAAATGGCAGATTTGCTGTGCGGCAATTATGTATTCAGGCAAACGAAACTAACATGATAATACTAGTATTTTATTTTTTCCAATTGCTTATTTGAGATACATAGTTACATTATAGCCAATATATCCCTTTCCTTTTAGATGAGAAGTTGTGAAACACCTTACAATGGCCTCATGATGGCACATGTGTGCCAAAATCTGTAGCCACCAAACAATATTGTTTTACAATAGAAGTTGTGTTGTTGGTAAATGATGTTAATACCCTATAACTGTTTAGCAGTGTGTATGATGGGCTAGGTGAAGTGGTTGTCTGGAAGATAAGAAAGGGACATGTGATGGAGACATTTTCAGAGAAGTAACATTTTAAATTTGGGTTTGCATAAGGAATAGGTTTGTGTAATAATACAGTTTTTGAATCAACTGATCTAAAAAATATCACAGATAGCAGCAGATAGGCAAATCAAATTTCTTGATATTAACTAGTTCAAGAGTGTTAAATAATGTTATTGGAATAAAGGGAAGTAAAACCCTAACAGCACATTATTTAATTTTTAACACTGTTCATGCAACAATTTTAAGTTCACTAGCTCTGCAATGCCAGTATGATACATACAAATTTACAAGAGATCAGCAGAAGTCAAAAGGGCAGTAACAACATATGGAACATGAAAAATCAGAAACAGGCACTTGTTCTTTGAGTTACTGGTTTCCCAATATTAGGTTGAACAGGATGTATGTGAGGGTTTCCTTTCATATTCGGGAAGTAACTAACAGAATTTACCTGATCTGAGCTGTTAATAAACAACTTGTACATAAATTGCAGCATGTGCCCTTCATCCTGTTCTAAAATAATACATAGCAGTATGATGATAATATAAATTTGATACTTACATGCAAATGCAAAAGCATAGATCAAATGTTGCAGCTACAGATGATTCTAAAAATCAAAAGAACACATATAACATCAAAGCATAATGTTAAATAACAATGCAATGACATAAATGACTACAGAGCATCCAGATTAGGGTAAGCAAATATCCTGTTTTTAATTGTTTGACTGAAAGGTCCTACTAGGCTGGAAAATTAAAACTGGTACACCAGTCCCATTCTGTCCTAGAGGAATATTTATAAAGGCACCTTCTGAAAAATGCCTTTAGAAATCTGGGAGATGAACTTTAAAATATTGTCTCTGATCAGCAACTACAACAGAAAAATAGAGCAACACAGCAATTTAGAACCACTCAATAAATCTGTGGTCATCTTGTTATTAAAATTTTCTTTAACCCATCATATAATTTCAAAAAAATTTCATGCATTAAGGTATAACTGCAACATTGTTTAGAAGCAAACATGATACATTAAATAAACAAAGACTCATTTTCATGTTCCTGCAGTCTGAGAAACCCATTTTCTCACTTTAAAAATCCCATCACCCTAATTTAAATAAAGAATTTAAAGTATTTTGTGATTTCACAATTGCCCCAATGCTCACAAACAGAAATGAGCCAATTACTAGCATCCAGGTTAGGGACAAAAATGCAAGACATACAAACTACATCACTGAATTCAACTCTCCTGAAAGGTTTCACAAGCTTGAATTGGAAAGAAGAAAGTAACTGAGTGGTAAAGATGAATTTCATAACACAGTAGAACAACATCATCTAAATTATCAAGTGTAATCTGAAAAAAAGATAGCAAGAGGCTCTTATTACACAAAAGCAATGCCAACCAATGCTTATATGACAACCTACAATGCATATCATTACGGTCTGCAATGAATTAACAACTAATTCAATAATGTATATATTATACTCACCATCATTCTTATGCAACCTAGCAACTGTATAAAAAGAGATAAATGATCTTACAGGCGTTAAAATTCCATGGAAAGTTATATGTTTGTAGCAGAACTAGTAATTTAAACAAATTTATTTTTAAAAAGTACCTCTTACTAACCTTAAAATAGACTATATTTTTAGCATCCTCAGAATAATCAACTGAAATTTTGTTTCATAATTTAAAAGCCATAAATTTGTAATATTTATTTCATCTTACCATATGAAAATACCAACATACTGCTCTCTAGATTCTGGAAAATTCTAAAAAATTAATTTCTACTTTGTCAAAAACAGACAGACATACATACCAACATCCATGTACACATTTCTGGCATGTGTACATATGTATTTTACAGTATCCTACAACTCTGTAATAAAGAAATTACCATACTTACTTCACTACAAGAGAAACTGATTGTACTTTCATTTTCGTCCAAAAATAAGGAGTCACGTTATCCACACATAAAGACAATGTTAAAAGAACTGATTCATAAATTCATGGAAAAACAAATTATAACTGTGACATACCTTATGAAATGAACATATCCATAAAACATTAACAAGATATTAAAATATTCCAAGAGAAGAAGTACATGTTACAATAATTTCAGAAGTAGTATGAATGTTACAATAACTGCATATATTAAACAAAAGTTTCATAAATTTCACAAATAACATAAATATGTGAGGCTACATGGCAGCAAGAGAGACTTGATGCATTTATTCTTACAAACTACATGTTTCCAGTTTTAACTAATGGTTATCAGAAATGCCAAACGGCCTAATAACGCCTGGCATCCAGGAAATATCACACTTCTGTATGGTGATACAGGAATGGTAGATAATTAGTACGTGCAAGTTGTACAAGAAAAATGTTGTGGTCCTAAAATGGGCTATTTATTATGAGGTGACTGGGAAATGGAGGGGGGAATTTTGTTTCAGCTGGAGGTATAACAATTTTATATAGAGGAGTAACAAAATTATTTTACTCAGGAACTTTCTCTACTGTGAAAAAAGGGTTATCTTATAGCTAGCAACTACAGTTAAGTTATCTAAGTTTTAAGCTAGAGGAATCACATTGCTTTTGTATATGTGAAGTGTTCCAATTTTGACACCTGCAGGTTTAAGTTAGTAGCTACAAGAACCACATAGCTTGAAATATGTGAAGTGTATTGCTATCATCAGTTGAAACATGTTTGACCCAAAGAAGACTGAACTTCTATCAACCTTCTGTACAAAGCTTGCTTGTGAAATCTTCTAAACACACATGCTGCAACATGTGGATGCAGAAAAATAATGCATGGACTGAAATCAAAAGTGGTGACAGACCTCAGCAAATTCTTCAATTCATGCTGTTCCTTCTCTGGGACATCATTCACAACAGCTTCCATCCAATGTGGCATTACATAATCCCAGATGTCAGAAGTAATGATTTCATATGGTACCAAGCTAAATAATCGGCTTAGGCCATCTTTTAGATGTGAAGTACGTGATACCAGCGTGTCCCTGTGAAAAGATGAGACATATGGAACAAAAACATTTCCAGTCTGAAATATCATCATTTATTTTGATTGTTCATTAATGCCCCCAGACCTCATAAATATAAAGGAGTGCTAATCACTCACCCTTGACATTTGGAGCCATATCTTGTAATTTCATTAAATTTCAAGTGCAACATTAACAACAACAAAAATTAGGTACCTTCAGAGAGGAAGTGAACATGTTTTTCAAAAATGCTGGTAACCACCTACACTGTGTCACAACCCAAAATACTACAGTCCACACTTTTACACTACTGTAAAAACTTCGGGTAATTTTGTGCTTGGTTTCCGCACTCCGTTAACTTACCAGTGGCCACCAACTCGAGCATAGTCAGGGGGATGAGGCAAGAGGCAAGACACAAACACCTTGAAGTGGGAGTTGCACACATCTGATAACCATCCACACACAAATTCTGTTTTCAGGCGTTCCAAAGTGCTCTCTTGATCTGTGTTGTGACAACAGAAATAGCCAACATAATCTATGGTCTATTATAAAAAAAAAAACCTGAATATAAAGCAGCTCTAAATAAATTAAAAACCTACATGAAATAAACATTTTACATTGTAAAATGGTAGAAGATATTCTCAACTTCAGGATCATAATGTTGAAGGCACACATCTAGTTGTTGGTTTAGGTTTCCCAACATCCTTTGAATTGTATCATGTGGCATGCTGTGCAGTACACATTTAACATTTTCCCATAGGTCCTGTAGATTTCTTGGAATATTAAAAAAAATTACCTGTTTTAGCCTGACATGCAGGCACCTGGTAGCGTAAAATTAGTTATTCAGTTCCTCTTTAAACTAGGCACCCTAGAAAAGGGCTAATAAAAACATAAATGTTGAAGTAGGTTCTTAAAATGAAATAAAATAAACAGAACTTCAATATGGTAACACATTCAACATAAGAAGTTTCTTCATAATTTGTGACATCTAAAAATGTAACCATTCAATTAGGCCTTAAAGTAAAATGGTTCATAAAATAAATTTAACCAAATCTAAATCAAAATGTGTAAATAAAATTTAGCGTGCATCTAACATACCAAGCATAAACAAAATCAGTCAGACAGTTTGGGTCCTGTTTCTAGCACAGACATATTATAGCTACTCAGTGATATTTGAAAGTAATTTTTTGAAATATACTTATAAAAGAAAAGTAAATATCACTAACACTGAATGTAAGCCTACATAAAAATATCTTCTAAAATTTGTCTCCTATTAAATTATCTGAAATAGAGATGAGAAAAATGTTGAAAAAAGAAGAGAATATTATCTAACCTTCAAAAGTATATGATGTGACGTCAAACCAGTGGAAAAGCATTGAAAGGATGCGTCCTAGAATCTCTGCTGGTGTGTCCTCGTGAGGAGTACACAATCCAACCAACAACCAGACACCATACCGACCAAGTAGTTGACGTTCTTCCAGGGGAATTGGATCCTCAGTTGTAATCACATTCAGAAGTGATGCTTTTGAATGGATATCTGTTGAATCCTTACTTGCAACCGAATTCAAGGGTTTTGCTTCTTTCAGCAGACTGAAAATTCATAAAAAATTTTGTTGGTATTTAAAGTAATTTCAAGCTCAAAAGGAGATAAGTGAAGGAAACTGATAACAGTTCAAAGATTACATAATTCAAGATGTTATACCTGACAATTGACTCCACCATATATGTTTGCACCTCTGCATCCATATCCCAGAGCTGAGGCAAGCTAGTGTGTACAATGTGGTCACCGCCACGTCGGTTGTTATGTCTGATGTTGTGGCATTGTTGACAATAACGAATTGGATGATTTCCATTGTAGCTGGCACATTCCGTTGAGAAGCAGATAGACACTGCATATTTATCAGAAGCTCGACAGTTCTGGCAAATGTAGAAAGCAATTTGTTTGTCAAAATAAAAATTAAATTTCTGCTGTACCATTATATTGTGTCCATTAACTGAAAACGGAGAATCCCTGTAGCTAGGTATTCACCTAAATTGATTAACTTTGAATTCATGGAAACCGTTTAAGAAGGAAATTGGTGTTTCAAGGAATCAAATTCCAGATTCCTAAATGTGTAGCAAATAGTTTGTTACATATATGCAAATTCTAATTAAAACATTTAACAGCGCACTATATAGTCCGAGCTATTGACACCATCCTAAATAAACGATAAATAAATAAACAAACAGACAATACTTCAAAATCTTAACAGAAGTGAAAACAGGATGTGCTAACAAATGTTTGCTGAGGATTCACAAAGAACAGGTACAATTTTGAATTTAACCCTTAACTTAATTTTTCCTTAAAAGACAGTGATAACTTCAATAAAAGATGGAGAAATGTTGTTTACTGAGGGACAGATAGACATACTGGTATAAGAAGTGGAATGGGTAAGAAATACATCTCACACAGACCCAGACCATCAGCCATCTTCTGACAGAAAAAAATTATTATGTGTGCAATTTTAACATAAATATCCCTTTGTTTATTTCTTTCGGTTTCAGTCCTGTGCATATCCAATACATCTAGAACATACATCATTGCTAAAGAACCAAGGCAAACATAACAACAGACTAACCTTGTTTTCACAGGTCATAGACACCTGCTGCATAGCATGCAGAATATCAAAAAACATTTGATTTGGATGTTCACGGTGAATTTCATTAGCACATTCAATGCAGAGGTAGAGTGGAGGCGGACTATCACTTGCAAATGTAATGGAGATGCAGTGATCATAACATACTTTGGCTGCCTCTGCATTTCCAGCATTTGGACACATGTCTCGCTGGCAGACGAATGGAACCAAGTCTGACATAGAAATTCCAGTATCAGTTATATTCCTATTAACTACATCTGTACATGTGTATGTCTGGTGTATGTTTAACCAAAGTTTTACATGATCTCTAGACTTAAAATGCACTAAATCCAAATCCAAATTTATGCTCATATAACTTCAACTCCAATCTCCACTGTAGTGAGAAGAAACTAAACAGTAGTGCTGATCAGTTCAGAAAGGCAAAGCCACTGTGACTGTGATGGTCTGTATGTGCAACATTGGCACTCAAGACTGGAGCCATGAGACACAAGAGCATCAAGCGACAGTGAAAGGGGTTAAAATGCGGAATCAAGACAGAAGAATTTTAAACTCATTTTTCTCTAAACCTTCTTATACAACATCAACAATATAGCCTTTCTCTTTAATTTTATTTTAATCAATCAATTCTGGAACCATGTAGCATACAAAAACTCTATTTTCCTTTTCGGAAAACAGCATAATCAAGGCAATTCAACAACATTTCAGTAATCATATATTATTTCCTTCCTCCCTTTCTGCCTTCCAAGCAAAGGGAATACATTACATAGATCCTGACTTTACTTACTAGTGAACTTCTGTAGGACTACCCTGCGATCAAATAAGTTAGGATTAAATGTTGGCCAGTAGTAAAACAGAAGCTTAGCAGCAGAAGATCTTGCTCCAGAAGTACCATATGCGATCACACAAAGCAAATCCTTCACCACAGTCTTCTTATTGGTCATCAGGCATTCCAATAGCTGGCAATGATGTGCTGTTGATAAGTGCAACTACAGCAATGTAATATGCTACAAACATTAAATTTTCATGTTGACGTACCATGATTTTATGGTATTTATGTATTTTACGGTTATTCTATCTAATTATTAATCCTGTACAGTTCAATGTCATATATATGACATGCTAAAATTCCACAACCTGATAAAGAGTTAGAGACTGAGACAACTGGGGGTCATATATCTTACAAAAAAACAGAGTACGAATTCTATCACAGCACACAAAACACTTATGACAATGCTGTGGTAAGTTGATGTGCAGGCCTGATACAATAAGGATACCAGACAGCAATAAGGAATTAATTCAGACACAAATCTATTGTTGAAAACAAAGTAACAGCACAGACATACATGATTTTTCCACTTCTTTAATTATTTTAATGAGATGTGTTTGTTATACACTCATTTGTAAAATTAACCCTTTTTGAGAACATGCATTAAGTTTGATTTCAGTTATATGTAAAGTAGGCTTTATAATAGACCAATACAACAAACATTGCCTGAAACTTTGAGTGGAACTCAACAGAAAATTTAATAAAAATCTGTTGGGTAGTTCTGCAGCTGGTAAGATTCAATCACCCCATAATGCATTAATTTAATGCAATTTTTACACAGAAGAGAGTCCTTTATCTCTTTTTTACATACTTCCCCCCTGAAACACAATTAAGCCCCAAAAGTATGATGATTTATCATTATATGAGTGTCCCAACAGATCCTAATGCAATCATACTGCGCTTTTAATCCATTGATGGCATTCCAGCAGTAACCCACAGATACATATATCTTGATGTACAAAGCTTATGGCATGGTAATTATGGGTTATAATGGTTAATCATAAGCACTCACCTGGATCTTCAGAGTACTGAAACACCATCATAATAATTGCTGCGACTGACTGACTGGCATAATTTTCTTGTTCATCATCAACATCACGCCTTGCTGTGAAAAGAACAGTTATATAAAGCCTCAAGTGAAGCAATACTGAATATATACATTAAAAAGGTAAGACAGGGAACAGAAATTTATTACTAGGACAATAATCAATAAAATAAAATTGCCTGACCCTTGTTTCACAAAGGTACACAATGATCTGCTTGCTCCTCTCATCAGAGGGCCCACGCTATCGGCAATAAAGCCAGTACATATGTAGTACTGTGGGTGCATATGTCAGTCCTTGTACAACTGCTTCCTATCACACAAGGTAATGAAATTAGTTGTCCCTGATCCTATCATGTGCAGACATTCCTTCAGTAGACTCCACAGGAAAGAATCTGGCAGAGTTAAACCTGGGGACCATGTCAGCTGAATTTCTTGTGAGCTAACCCAGTTTCAAAAAACCTTTAATTTCCCTCACTCTTTCATTTGACACGTTGAATTTTATTTCATCTTTGCTGGAAGCAGCAGGTAGTTCTCTTCATTCAACTGGTTTACAAAAGCATTGAGATTTGTGAGTGCCACTGGTGCAAACAAAGAAAAGAGGTCTGATAATTAGGGTGTGTAATGGCATTCCATGCATCAATTTTTCCTCGTGGACTGCACATAGGCTTTCTAACACATTAAATCATGCTCAATCTCTAAATCATGAGACCTACAATCACTGGATGTTAAATCATTAACTTATAAATCCACACATAATATGCCAATATATCTTCTTTCCTACTGGAAGCAATTTTTTGAATTACAGACATACAGTGAAAGTGCAATATCACTTTCTTGGCGGCTGTTTGACATGTAGTGCAGGAGACATGAGTCTCTTGGGAAAGCTTAAGCAATAATTTAGGAGGTGATGCCAGCAGCCACTCCATTACATCCTGTACCAATGGATTGGACAGCTTCTCACTGCCTGTTACCAATACAGGTGGCTTTGTGCTGTTTCCATTTTATCAGTTTCTAAATGCAGCATTGTAATTAAGTTGACCTACCCATCACACTTGTTCTAAAATTCCCTCTGCAACTCCTTGTAGGACACCATTTGCCAGTATGCCCTTCACAGTTCTTTTAATAATTCATCCATAATTTTATTGATATAAATATTTCCTCAATTCACCAGTTACAAGCTGTTCTGGTATATGTTTCTTGTTTAACATTCAATAAAACAGACAAAATTATAAGCTAAAAATGTTTCTAAACACATACTCCAACAAGATATGATTCTAGCCTAATAACTTACTTATAGTAAATGGCAGTATATAAAAGCACAGTGAATTTACAATTTCCTGATGTAATGCACTGGGAAGAACTGCCATCATAGAAGCAGTCATATATGGGAGAGTATCAATCATGTCATGATCCAAGAAAGGAAGAAGACAGCCCAAACACTGCAGCATGGCTTGGCCAAACACTGTAAGAAAGCAAGGCACTGCCATTAGTGACATTTTATGATAACAGAACTGCAACTTGGATGACATACTAAGACATAAAAAAAAATTTAACAAATTCCAGACACAAGAGTAAGACATATTCAATTAAAAAATCTTCTGAATTGACACAAAAATTGGTTACCATACAAACCATTAAGCCCATACTGAATGAGAGGCACAACATCTGTTAGCTGCACCATGGCATTATATAGTCCTTTATAGTCCAGATTCGGATACAACCCAAGACGTACAGAATCCTTCTCCTGTGATTTCAACATTTCAATTGGTGAGCTTGGGACATCCTTCAGTACAGCTGGAAATCAAAATTATAATTTACGTAATCTGAGCAAATTGTCCTTCAACTCTTTCCTACAAGAAGCAAAGAATAATTTTATTTGCATCACTGATGTAATATATTTCAAATAGAGAAGTTTCTAAAGCTGATTTAAATGAATGCATGAGAAGTTCATAAACATGATGTGAAAAATCAACTACACTGTCATAAAACAAACAGAAATGAGATTCATTATAAAAAAGGAAGAATACATTCTGGAAATGTTTTGTTGTTACCCAGATCTGAAACTATTACATTTATCTACTTTAAAAAGTGCAAAGATCTACACACACAAACAAAACAACAGTTCTTCTGCTTATTTTGTAGTGAAACATGGGAAAGAACATAAATTTAAAGTGTTGGAAAGCTAGTGCTAAAATATATTGCACATAAGAAGGGTGAAGTAGTGAGCTATTCAGGATATTATATTAGAGGAATTGTGTGAAACATCATTTATTTTTTGGTTCTTTTCACATGGGTTAAAGGCATTTATTATGCCACTCCTAAGCTGACTCAGAGTCATAAGTTCAAAGTACAGAATGTTCCTTACAATTATCTATCACTGATACCAAACTAGGTATACTTACTCAACAGCGTCTGTGAAAAATATTTCAGCGTGTTTGCTACGTCAACTCCAGAAGGAACTGGCATGATGTTATACAATAAACGTAGCTGGTAATCATGAAGATTGCGTATTCTTGCTGTAACTGATATATTAAAGAAAACATTTTTAATGTAATTTAACCCTCTTCTTCTAACAAAATAAAACAAAATGTTTATGGGCACTAGGTTGTATATGGACATTGTCAGTATACATGCGCTGATGGCATGTTACATATGAACATTACCGATATGTTGTATATGAGTATTACTGATATGGGCATTGTTAATTCTTGCATATTGTCTTCTACAATAATCATAAGGCATATTTCATATGGCATAAGATATTTTGTAATGTGGTTTAACTTGTTTTTTGTTTTTGTTATAACAGACAGCTTGGTAAACAAGATATACTTGTAACATAGAAAAATGCTGACACACACACATTTAAAAAGTCCAGCTAAGGCAGGTAGCCAAACTCATAAACAATGGTAGAATACAGAGAAAATGGCAGGTCCAGGAAGGAGGAACTATTTGTAATACAGAAAATTTCTGGAAATATCCTGTAAGGTTACATGCCTTGTTGATCAGTATAAATACTGCAACAAGTTGTGATTCAGGTCCATAATTGACAGTACATAGCTTTTAGTAAGTCAGCTACTGCTTAAACCTCAAGCAGCAATGCTTGTTAAAGATATTATTTATTATTCACTTGTAATAAACCACCTGTTTAAGACTATGTCTCTAGTAGATTATTCCACCAGTGATGGCCTAACTGAAGACTGTTCTATCAACCCGCTTCTCCACTGAATCCCACGACACTACAAAGATGTTGCCTGCATCTGTCCTATCTTCTTATGTTATAAAACATAGTAAAATGCCATTTAAAATGTAAATAACTGTTATAAACTGGCATGAATAACTGTACTTTGTTGTGGGTGCCAGGACATAAGGGACTAAAGAAAATGAGATTTCTGATCAGATGCAAGAAAGGGCTCCCTGCACCCATTCATAGGACCTGAGCCTGCTTGTGGCATCTCTGAGAGTTGCAAGGCATGCTATAAGCGATAGAGAGTAGAGAAACTGCTACAAATATTGCCAGTTGACTCCATGACAAACACACAAAGAGCTTTCTCTTTGAGCCCTCTGCCCAAAGGACTGTCAAGCTATCAAGCTCAATAGAATCTGGGCAAGACAAGTGACAGGCCTGTCAATAGGACTGTCACTTAAAGGGACACCGCTTCAAATTCAAGACAGCAGACAGCACATCTGTGGAAGGTGCCACAACAAAACAGAAATAGCCTCACATATCCTACATGACTCTGAGACCTTGGTTGAATTAAGATTGTCACTTGGATAGCACTTCAAGAAACCAAGTGACTTATCATGAGATCCCACTATGTAAGCCCCAACCCTACTTTTATTCATTCATTAATTCATTCAAGATGTTTTAATTAAAGATGAACATTTATTTGGGAAACAAAATGATTCTAATATTCTCTTATTTCATCGAATAACTGGAGAACTACAAAAGCGCTCCACTTGTGAAATATTTATCAGGCTCACTCAGCCCTACAATAACAACTTAAATTTGAAAAAATTAAACAATAAATGTATTGTGTGTATGTACTGCTATTTTTGAAATCTAACATGTAGAAAGATATGTTTACTTTTGTTGCGTATTAAATGTTTACGATTCCAACGCATGCAGAGCACTTTCGTGTTTCTTCTTCTGGATTATGATACCGTGGGCATGACTTCCGACGTTTCGGAACAACACGGTCCCCATCGTCACACTCCACCGTCCAGTACTACGAAGTGAAAGAAGCAACAGACCTCCAAAAACTGAATATGAATCGCCGAGAAAAAACAAACCATAACTGGGCAGTTTGAGAGGAAGAATTTACAAACTATTTCACAACACGTTCCGCTATCTTTCAACTTACAAGTTGCTGCTCTTGTAGCCATGTTGTTTTCAAAGGAACTTATAAAATTCTTATTAAATTTCTATTCAAATTCTGGTAAACTAAAATACGTTCACTTCTATAGCATATCTTCCTCAGCAATGTCAGTTTTGACATCACCCACCTCCCAGCACGTACTATAAATCAATACCCACTGATAGCTCTACCATCTATTACTGTACTAATGTTATAATCAGAGACGGTAGCTCTGTTCAATTGATATTACAATTTACTATTCGACCGCCACAGAGGTCTGCACAGGCCCAGACTTGGTCCTTGAGCCTCAGCCCGACCCGGCGTGGTAGCACAAATAATGTTAGGTTCATGGCAAGTTCAAATGACAGCAATCAAGGTTTTGTCCAATTCGAGATTTCTCAGGCCATTCTTTTTTCGCAAATACAAAACATTTTGCAGTTGTGTTTATCGTATGCGCCTGGCAAAGTCTGGCTCTGAAAACAAATCTCATTGACTTGATTTTCTTTGGGGTTATCGTGGACACCCCCCCCCCAAATATAGTTCGAGATAACATCTTACAAACATGCCGTCTCATATCTATGTACCGTCCACTAAACGTCAAAATAACCAGAGATGTGGACAACATGGAAAAATTTAAAATTCAGATGTACACAAGATGCAGACATAACCTCCATGTGCCAAACACTAATCTCAGCAAATATCAAAAAGGAGTTTGCTACAGTGGATTAAATTATTCAGTAATATTCCTCTTACCACAAAAAGTTTAAATCTTGACAAAGTATTTAAGCCAGTACTAAAAGAGTATCTCTTATCTCACTCCTACTTAGTAGAATTTATTTTAAACAATAATTCTATTATTACAAATACATATAATAATGATGTAATTAATTTGGTATAATACTGTATTATATCTGACGTCTATAAATACTGTCAAAACTTTGTATTTAATCTACTGAATTGTATTTGTATTATGACATATTCTATACCCTGTCTACAAATAGCTGTTAAAACTATGTATTTACTTTACTGTATTGCATTTGTATTATGGTGTAATCCACATCCTTGGCTTAGGCATATGATGGGTCTATGGAATGTAAATAAATTCTATTCTATGTCTAGAGTGTTGTCATGTAATTCCTTCATGACTGCTGGAATTTATGCATAACAAAAAACAAGAAAAATATGAACGAAACACTTGCTTCATATTAGAGAGGTCATGTGCACAAATCTTGGCCCAGAGACCAGCTATCCTGACTAGGAGCAAATGCCAGGATAGTACCTTCAATTAGACCATGACTGCTTCCTTATACAACCTTTCCAATTCCTTATTCACTATCATCCTCTCATTCATCGCTATGTAGTCTGAGCTACTGAAAAAGCTATAAATATAAGTAAATGATATGAGTCAGACTGTTAATAAATTTGCGCTGGAATAAAAGTAAATCGAGTTTAGGAAACATATTTTAAGATAAACTTTGGGCTTGGGCTGGGCCAGGTAAAATGCTAAAATTTCAGCCCATGCAGACCTCTGCCACCATAATCATCCTCCCTTTGGTAGCTCAGTTCAGTCGATAATATTTTAAACAGCCACACTCACATATGCCCCCTATCAAGATTCAGTGTTCTATATGAATAATTTTTGAAAACCCTGTTATTGCAGAGGACCTCACTCCATCTTCTGGGGAAATGTAGGTATTGTTGATTGTATGTGACTTGGTTTATTGGTTCATTATAAATAGTTTCACTTGTACACAGAAGATTAAGCCAATTCCTCTTATACTGATTTTATTTTAAAAAAATACACATTCTTAAACAATTCACATAACAGATCATTCTCTGTCCACTACAAAACACTGAAAATACTATTTATCAATGCTGTACAGCATAATTAAATAAACAAATAAATCATGCTAATGATGGAGGCAGCAAGGACCTCAGAAATGTTGGTAAACTTCTACCAGACTACACAGCACAGCAATCCAAAAGACAGCCATCTACAGACGAACCGCCATGAAAACCTCAAATCGTACAAATAAATGCACCATCATCTAAGACAACTGTGCCATTGGTAAGGTTCTTAGGTACTTCATTCCAGCAGAATGCTTTTAACCATGAGTGGTCTTGCATCCAGCTGGACCTCCTGGTAACCCAAGCTGAAAAAGAAAATAGACCTCAAATAGCTGTAAATAAGAGTGAGATAAAAAGCACATTGGCACATAAATGGCAACAAGTTTTAGAAAACAGCATTTACGTGTGTAATGTATCATAAATATACAGTAAAGTAATAATAACAAGAGATTTGTACAGCACCAGTCATTCTGAATTTCTCTCAAAGCAGAGTGGCTTGTAGCTTGCAGTCGCAGTTTGGCAGGCATGTGAGGGGGGAAGCCTTTGAATGTTGTCTGTAAAATTCAAAGTCCATTAAATCAGGGTCTGTACAATCAAGGTTTTACTGAACATGGTAAATTTTATATGCAGTTTTTTAATAAATGAGAATTGGTTCACGAATTATATCAACAATTTCCTATTGTTTACCTGAATTTCACAAGTACAATCTAGTGCAGGCACTGGACAAAGATCCATACATTTTGTAGCAATATTAATAGACAGTATTTCTTGAGAAAGGAGACAATAAAGACTACTGATAATGCAGGGATGTGATTTGGTATGTTTAAGTCATAACACAGCATTTAAACCTCAATTTAAATTTACAGGAAAAAAGAAATCTGGTTTTTGACACGTAAGCCAAGGTCAGCTTTTAAATGAATTTTTGTTCCAGACTTATTTTACAAACCTGAAGATATTGGCTTTGCTCCAAGTTTGTTCATTAGTTTTTGACATAACACATATTCACAAACTGAAAGACAAAGATTATAATCAAAGTTCAGTTTAGGACTTACTGATGAACATTTGCAATACATTTTAATATTTTGTGACTACCATGCAGTAAGGAAAGATTCATTAACTTTACAAACACACATATTTTCACACTGATTAAAGTTACGTAAATTTATTTTCAAGTTTGCAGTTGGTAACAAATCACCCTGATGAAGGTAGGCACTAAGCAACTCCAAAATGTCAGTCAATATCTACTGACTACATCACAGAAGACAGTTATCTTCATATTTATCACTGTGAGAAACTCATGTCTCATATTTTCAAGCAGACATATATTTTATTTGATCATTCTTGTCCCATGTAATAAAGTAAGACAAAAATTGTTACTTTTTTATTGTTATTATTATTCAAAACGGCTGGCCCATGTTGCATATGATGATTTAGTAAGGTCCACTCTTAAGAAAAGGTTGAGGAAGGTGCATAAACAAATGCAACAAACTCTGGTACTGCACACTAAATACCAAGTTCTGAAAAATTATATATTTATATTTGTATTCTACAATGTTTTAAACACTTACACATTTCAGACATATAAAAATAAATTTGCACATCTATTATTACATATTTCTAGGTTATATCTACAATCTATGGTCAACAGCCTGCTCAAAATTTTATAACCTTTTTATGCAACATTGTGTGAAATAAAAGGCCATATAAATGAACAATGCAAGGGACCATTACTGACTTTCTTAGGCTAACAACTTTAATAATAACAGAGCTCATAATTCTGATTTTCAATGAAAGCAAAAAATCTAAAACTTATCAAGGCTCTCAGCAATAATGCAAGAACTCAAAGTCAAGCTAATGCTTTCAATAAAATAAAATAAAACACACACACATACTGAAATTTACAAGTCACTTTACTGCCTACTACTCTCCACCATGTGTGTAAAATACCAAACAAAATGTTAAGTCCCTTCAAAAATTCAGGTATGCAGAAGGATAATCTTACATTTGCAAAATAAAGATTATACTTTATACTGTATGCAGTCATTATTTTTAAATACTTGGTACTCACCTATAAAAACATATTTGACTACCATTATCAAAATAAACACATGAATTTAAAGAGTTACAATAATTCAAGGTTGGTATGAATAAAACCATGACAATGAGGAATGGTTTTAAAAATCTACATGTTTATTATAACTTTATACAATCTTTACACCTCAGTCCCATAAAATTCAATTTCATGTGCAACAACTTTTCAACTCCTTAACATATGGTTTAAATTCTTAAAACCCAACAGCAAGTTAACACATCTTTTGGCCTCAAATAATATATTTAGGTTATAAACTGAGCAGAAGTTAAAAATCAACTGCTCTTATAACCATCTCATTAATTCCAATGCTTATGCACTGGAATTAATGATGCTGGCTAAGAGAAGTTCTGAGTGATCACCCAGACACATGCCTTACACTTTCTCACATACAGGTAGCACAAAGAAAGACAGTGATCTCAAGATTTCAATGAAAAATACTTTAAGGGATCCCTACTACATAAAGAAACTTTAAGCATCTACTTTTCACTGCACATAAACAATTCATATGGAAAAGGTTTTACAATTTATTTTGAGCAATTTATCATAAAAAAGAAAATCAAATCTATGACAAGACTATTTACACTGAGGCAGAGGTAAGTTATACAATGTTAAATTATAATTTAACATTGTATAATTATCAGCAATTTTGTAGTCCAGTATCAATAATATGCATAGATATGCAGTCCAACTAAGATCATAAAGGTTTAATAAAACTTCTCTTCCTCCTCTTCATTTCCATTTTACAAGTCTATGGTGTAGAATTGTGCACAGGTGATTCATTGATCATGATATAACTTGATCTAAAGTATATACAGTGTCCCTCAAAACATTTGCCAAACTTCAGGTGGTTATTCATTGCCTTATTCTGGGTGAAAAATGCTGTATCAACATGGGCTGAAATCCAAACCATTATGTAGTTATCTGAAACATCTATTCCCATTATCCCTCTGTCCTGAGTTCCCCTTTCTTTTAGAGCACTTGCACATGTGGCATGGTCTTATTAACAACCACCAAACTGAGTCAATTTGTTTCTGAGGGATGATTAACTACTACCTACATTTAATACAGGGAAAGTGACCACTTCCTTTGAAAGACTTCCGTTTCCAAGTCAGATTAAACATGTGGCTGCAACATGACAATGCTCTACCTCATTTTGGTCAAGTCACACAGGACTTGAATTGCCACTATGGAAATCTTTTGATTCATCATTAAGGTCTACATGCCTGGCCACTCTGTTCTCAAAACTCACAGACACAAAATGAACTCTTACAGCACCTCATGTATAGTTCAGTTCTCATATAGAACCATCATGAAAGCAAACAGAGAGCAACATGTGCCGTTCTAAAATGAGCTCACTTATGAATAGCCAATGCAGATCATTTCAAACAGAAAGTCACTTAAGTATGAGTATTGTCACAAAGTACCTTGCGTAGAGTAAGAAGAATACAGTTCCTATGTAGCTGACTCATTTCTACAATTAAAATAATTTAACTTAATCTGTGTGTTTCTTCAACTTTCCTTACTTTCTGTTCATCGCAACTATCAAACAGTTGAGATTTCAACCTATATTGACGGATCATTTTTCATTTGAAATAAATCAATAACTAGCTACCCAAAGTTTGGCAGACACAAAAGTGGGACACACTTCAATGCTTTCCCTTGTACTACACTTCAGTAACTGTTTTATCCTAGTTCTCAGGTGTGGCTGCTTCAGGTACTGTCTGCACTATCATCTTCCGGCGTACATCATACATATAGTTGTTTGACTTGAAGATCTTGCTCTCATAGAATGGCTTCACATCATGGATATCAATCAGCCTTGCCTGGAAATAGAATGTAAAACTCACAATACAGAATAACATATGTGCTACAAATATCACCCACAACCAGACATTTGCTACAAGAAGTGGATTAATATTTCTTACTGCAGTAAATGTGTAATGGGAATGCAACAGTGGCTCACATTCAGTATTTCAAGCCTGAAATACTATTCTATTGTTTATTGTATATCTGTGTAAGTGTTTCCAAACTCATTGCTTTCAGCTGTACATCCCTTCCTTCTGCATTCAAAGGCACAATACAGTATGGAAACAAAATAAGAGAAGCACTAACACAGCAACAGTGTACCCACATATGGTGCAGTCATAACAGCATATTATGTAAATACAGAAAGAACATTATATCATTCTTTACATTTTAATTTAACTGCTGCAGAAACATGAAAGTACTCACTCGATCAATAAGATCCTTCTCACTGATTTCAACAACTGCTGCATCTGGTCCCTGTACACAACGGATATATGTCAGCTGATCCAAAGCCATCTGCCGTAAGATGTAGAATAGTAACTCACTGTTGTCTTTCTTAAAGGACAGGTACTTCTGGAAGGTCTGCAATAATTTAACAGACAAATTTGAAGACCCAAAAGCATGTATCACTGGATTGGTAACATGTTACCAAATTACTGTAGCTCAGAAATTATTAAATGATGTTTATCAAAAGCTTCTGACGTGTTATCTGCAAAATACTCTCTTCACATGTACACAATTCTGTTCAATTTTTGTCAGCATACCAATGTTATTTCACTTGGGATATTGTACACATTCTTCAATTGGTACAGTTCACTGCTCACAAATTTATGGCTCTATTTCAGTAATTTTGTCTAATGTATTCTTGTAGATGGTTCACCAAACTTTTGGAAGAACATATCACATACACAAAAGAAGAAAATATTTAAACTTACACTTTTCATTGATTTCATGACACTATACTTTTGTGTCTCAACAAAACTTTCCAACATCATACGGATAGCCATGTTCACATCATCTTCCTGTACATAATCTCGCAAGTGAATGCGTGCACTGGCCTCAGCCATTCGAATCATACTCTCAATATGTCGAACTGTGATGGGTAGACTGCCAGTTGCCTAAGAACAAGTTTGCTGTCAGTTTCATCTTACATAGGAAACCTATAACATGTCAGCATTCCTTTGATGGAAACATAACTCCAATAACATCATATATCAAGTTGTAAAGAAAGAAAACAATGCATCATATTTCATAATACAATTTACAACATCATATAACTCATACACACTAATTTTTTGCTGTAAGATCAAGAAACAAATAAATCCCTGTCTATTTCACACATTCCATTCTTACATTATGACTGACACTGATCAAAATTTGATCACCAATATCTGAAATGGAGAGCAGCAGGTATAAAATCATCTGTACAAAACAATACACTGAAACACCAATGTTTAAGAGACTTACAAGAGATTCTTGGCGCAGTTGACTGTACATCTTTGCCACCTTATCCTGATCCATGCGCTGCAGTTTCGGATGCACATTCTCACGAGCATAAACAATGTACTTTTTAAGTAACTCCTGAGGAATAGGCTGCACATCACCAAGTGCTGGATCAACAGGCATCTCATCTTGATGGTTACCCCTGTTAGGATGATGTTTCACATGTGATGCCACCACAAACTGTGCCAAGTGTTGATCTTGCATTGGATCCACTTCATCTCGTACAACACACAGCACATCAAATCTTGAGAGAACTGGTTCTGACAAGTTTACCTGGATATATGCATAAAAGTGGCAAGTCAGAGTAATTGTGAAGTCTGGTTCAAAAAAGAAAATATTGCCTTTCCTGCCTTGGTTATAATTTAATCCATTACCCATAATTAATTTATTACCATTATTGGCTCTGTGACATAACAAAGGAGTTTGAATGATGGTGATGTGCAGGCAGAATCTAAAAAGAAGTGGCAAATAAATTATGCAGCGGTAACAACATGTCTTTGCCCTAATGAAACAATACCTGCACCAGCCATTGAGAGCAGCTGTAATGCCATGGACTCTACTGCCCCAAAACTTGTCAGACGAGTGCAAACTGTATGTTATTCAAAACAGGTAAGCCCCAAATTCCAGATACACAGTATCTCTAGAAATGTTTGTTTAGCACCGACTTTTCCATGATTAGAAGTATGTTACTATAGACTCACATTTTCTGAGAACGTCATGCTAGCATCATAGCGACCACCAATGGGGTTAGAAGCAGCAATAACTGAACACCGAGCCTGCAGTGATGTCACAATTCCAGCTTTTGAGATTGATATGGACTGCTGTTCCATAGCTTCATGGATTGATGTCCGATCCTGATCATTCATCTATAAAATCAAACCATTATCCCCTTTTAACTACATACACACATAATACAGAATATTTGTCACATCTTATTTTATTAGACTAGCATTCTAACACAATTATTCTCAAAGAAACAATCTTCACAACTACCACTTCATGTGGTAGAATCACAGATGTGATATATATAAAACTGGATACTGTTTATGTACAGTATACAAGACTAACAAAGTTTTCAGTGATGACATTACAGTAGTAAGTCCATTATTAATAGAGTTCAAAACATTCAAATAAACATTTGTTATTTTCAGACAAACTGCTGCATTAGTCCTATCACTCCCACAGCTGGTCACTGCACAAGTATATTAACATTTTTATTGATGTCTATTTGCATTTTTCAGTCACATCAGAAACAAAATAGAACATAAATGCTCTCTGACAATCAAATAACTGGATACTTACCACTTGATAGTGACCAACAGCAAAAGTGTGTTGCAGTGGAACACAGCTGACATTGAACAGAAGAAATTACTAAGCCATGCTGCCAGATGTAACTTTATGCAATTATAGAAGACTTAGTTTGCAAAGACAATGAAATGATAACACCACCACATTTATACAAATACAGGAAGCAATCAAAATCACCCATTATATAAAAATAATAAACAAGATCTTTCTCTGGGCATGGAAGACTAACACAATAGCTACCTTGTCAAACTCATCTATGAGGCAAACACCCTGGTCAGCCAGCACCAATGCTCCAGCTTCCAAAGTCCACTCCCTTGTAGCTGGGCTGCGTTTCACATAAGCTGTCAAACCAACAGCAGATGCTCCTTGACCAGTCGTAAACACAGCCCGAGGAGCTATCTTTTCAACATACTTGAGAAACTGCGATTTGGCTGTGCCAGGGTCACCACAGATGAGTACATTGATATCGCCACGCACCTTGTGTTTCTGGCCTGAATATCAAATATTACACTCACATTTACATGATCAGGCTTACATTCCTGTCCCAGAAAGAGATCCAAATGAGGACAAGTTTTGAAAAATAAAACTTAACATATATCACTTTGCTAATTAGGATATTATACGTGCTGACAAAATAACTACACAGTAGTTTGCATCTAATTTTTATACATAATTATCCTGCTTTTCAATTCATTTGGTCCAACATATTAAACTTGTTATAGCACTCACTATCAAAATAAAATGGAAACTACAAGCAAAAGAGAATAAGGAACAATGCATATTTCATAATTCCTGGCCTTACTGGTTGGCAAGCTTCATGAAATAATTAAGATAATGTTAAGTGTCTCACCAGGATTCTTAGACTCTCCACCAAAAAGAGCTAATGCAATGCCCCTCTTGATGTACTCATGGCCATATATGGAAGGACCAATACTGGCTACAATTCGCTCTCCAATCCTGTAATCCTTTGAGAGTCGAGTAATGGCAGCAACATCCTCATCAGTCAGTGACTGTACTATCTGCTTACAGTCCTTTACTATCAAGTGGTTGGCCATTATAACAGTTGAGAAGACAGGGAAACCCTGTTCAGTGTTCAAGGATCCATCATAGTTGTTGGTGTAGATTCCTGTCACATCAATCTCATCACCAGGTTTGCAGCGATCACAAAGGTCTGCCAGCATGATAATATCCTTGGAACGAGGAATTCGTCCTGCTGGGATACGGCCTGGAGATTCTTGCAGAGTAATTTTCTGGTAATTGCGATACACTGTTTGCTCCATGTTAATCTAGGGAGTAAGGATAGGTGTAACTAAATTAAAATGCAGTCATCTACAAACAGAAAGTGATTTCTAATCTTGATGACCAGTTTTAAATACAAATCACAATAGGATTCATCTTTTATCCCAATGAAAGTTGTCCTAACAAAGGGAGAATAATGGGAGCAGTACATGGCTCATGAACAACTTTGCTTTGGCTATAGTGCCAGACAGAAAGCAGGTACTCACATACAAAGTAATGGCAGCCTACAAATGATCTAATGGAGGTCCAGTACATAAATTATAAAGTTCCAGAAAAAATTATTCATGAACTATTTAAAGAAATGCTTACTTATAGTTCTACTAAGTTAAAGTAATTATAATATAGTCACTTAATGACAGTAAAATAAAACAATGACAAAGAATTTCATTATTATGCTATTCTATATATAAAACAAACACTCTACACTGCCAACATGAATATGAATAAAGCAGAACTAACATACCATCATGTTTCCTCTTTTCAGGAAAACAATGTCCCTCCTGGAGATGGCTGTCTTATGGTTGCAGAGCCATATAGTGTAGCAGGAATTTATCATTTCAGAGGTGCTTGCTGCCACCATCATTAAACTTCTACCAGACTACAACCCCTAAGACAGTTATCTTCATACTTGACATGAGAATCTCAAATACTACTTAATATCTCTCTTACCATGAAAGGACCATTGCTTTGGCACTCAGGGCAAGAGCCTGGCTTTACTTCAGCATTCTGAGACTGAACAAATGGGCCCAACACATAACCACATTTGTTACAGTCATACTTGACAACTGAAAGCTGTGGAAGAACACCTGTTGTAGCTGTCACCACACCAGTTGTGCGAACAAACTGGTTCAAATGAATCTTTCTGTAACAGGTAAGCATTATATTTCAACCCTGGATCAAATGAGTTCATGTTTACATTCAAACTGAACACACAAATCCTGATATTGCATTTCTTTCCTCCTCCCAAATTACTTATGAATGTGTTAACAGAGCAAGCAGAATGTTTATTGAATATATTTCATTACTAGAAACATACTCTACATAAAACTTATACTCGTGAGATCGATGAACTTTACTTTTCTGCTACTTTCAGGAACTACCATATTTATGTATGTGCATGTTGCATTTGAACTTATAATTCCAAAGTTCCAATCCAAAAATAGGGGTTCAACATACAAATAAGTTAGGTTGTTCTCATGATTGAAAAACTGTAAATATGTGACACGAGAGTTTTCAGCACATTTGACAGATATCTCATTAGTTTGCATGAGCATCTCATGGCCATAAACAAAGTTGCAAAAATATGCAGATCCAATGAAAAACGTTTTAACAAAAATGCAAAGGGATTTACATATACATAATTCTGGGCAGATTTTTTACAACCAAGAAATGTACAGGACCACAATGAGCTATCACAACAAACACTATGTTCCTCCATAACTGCTTCTCTGCATATCCTTTTCAATCCATTATCATTCTAACATTTGTAGTACCCTTCAGATAGAAACTGGATAGGCTACAGGATTAATGTACAAATGTAAAAGAAAAAATTCTGCCCCTGTGAGGAATTACACTGTCTGCAGCCCATAGCCAGGCTCTTTATTGGTTAAATTCTTCCAACATATACCAATAATACTCTTATAACATGCAACTCATAGGATGGAGAAATTTCCCAATATACACCCACCTGAATGTACGTAATTCTTCCACAAGAGGCAAGTCAGAGATGCGGACATGAATGTCTGTTGTAACACGGTCATAGCTTGGGAAAATGCTGAGTACAAGCTGTGTGGCTACCTCATCAAATATGGCAAGCATTTCAAATGGTGCCTCTGGCAGAAAGAAGGCAAGCACCTGCTCTTTGGATGCTAAGATGGGAAACTCCACCACAAAACTTGACCTGTTGCTTTCACACATACGTCGTATTCGCTCCTTGTACAAATAATGACCCTTTGAGTTCACGTAGTTTCTCAAGAAACTTTTGAAACGATTTGCAATTTCAGTGCGAGGTCCCAGCATAGAAACCCATTCTTTTATTGTGTGACCTTTTGTATCTTCCAGATTCTCAATGGATTCAATCATCTGAAAGAAAACTTAATTTCATTACAGAAAAATTATTCAAATAATGTTTGATAAAGAAAATGATATGGTTTATATTCTGATGAAAGAGAAACTACATAAACATAATTAATGTTTCCTTTTGAAAGTATGGCATACCTGATATTCAAATATTTATTCAGTGCAAAATAAAGCAGGCTTCCTTATCAAAATACCCGAACAAGTAATTTACTTGGACATGTGTGTCTGCATGCCTTTTATGAAAACCCTCTGTAGGTTACACATCAAACCCACTATTTTATTGGGTATTTTTAAATTACTTTACAGGCATCAAAATCAATGATTGTTTGGTGAGACTGGGACACCTTGATTATAGCTATTATATCATAACTTAATAATCACAGATGTCAGACTTATACATTTACTTTCTTTGTTTTGTTCATAAAGTTAATTATTATACACCGCGAACTTTGCTTTCTTTTATCTTTCTAGATTTTATTGCAGACCATTCAAGATCTACAAAACACCTGCTGCATGATTTACAAATTTATATCACAAATACGGTAACTAATGAAGTGTTACAAACGGTTCCACCATGGCAACAGACATAAACCACAAAGAGTAAGACTTGACTTACTTCCTCATCCAGATCACCAGCAGCTGCTTTTTCAGCCCTCTGTCGTTTTCTTCTCGGTGCTTCTTCTTCATCACTGTCCTCTGTAATATAAGCAGACTTGCAAATAATAACAAGTCATGTTTCTAACTTAAACATGTTATATCACAATTTTTGTTTAACCTAATTAATCATCATATGAATATTCTGACCATCTTAAGTGCATCCCTTGTCACTATGACAGCATATCAGCTTCCAGATCGAGGAAAAGGCCTCCAGATATAAAGAATAGCTGCAAATAGACTACATAAGCAGTCAAGGGCAGGTAACAGCTCAAGCTTGGGGGTTAAGGATGGAACTAACTACCTACTATAAAAAAAAGCAAGGTACAAACCAAGGCTGTTGAGTCAGTCATGGAGTCAGAAGAAATTTTAGGCGGAGTCAGTAAAAATGCACCGACTCCAACCTCGATATAAAATTTTTAGAACAATCTCTATACCGTGTGAGCCTCCAGTTGCCTCACGCTTAGGGAGATTCAACGACATGTTGAGCCACATGGTGTGAGAATAATGCTTTGTAACTTTGACTCCGGTACCTTAAGAATACAAACTGTCTACAAATCAACAGATTTCTGCAATAACCATTAGAAGTATATTTAAATATAGGTTATAAGTCTAAAAAGTAGGCTGATGATTCAAGTGGTGGTGATGAAATCTCTTATGGTGCCATTTACCATTTTAGTAGGTTTAAAGTAAAAGTAAAGTAAAGCTGTTCCACTATGCGTCATGTAGGCGTTTGGGGGGAGAGGAGTATAGCTTCTACTCATTCTTGACCTCGGCACTAGATTTGGGTGAGTGGTCAGCATCACGCCCCGGCCGTGCTTTACCCCCAAAAAGGGACCCCAGTACCCATTGGATAGTGGGCTGGGTGGGCCCCAGAGCCGGCCTGGACGCATACTTTTAGTAGGTTTACCATTATTAATACATATTGAGCTTTTATGAAGGAGTCAGAGATTTTAGTACCGATTCCACAGCCCTGCTACAAACGTTACACAGCTTTGGACTTGAACAAATCTTTTGAAATGACCTAAGCAATGAGAAATGGGCATGAGGTTTGGAACTAAGAATATCACGAGTCCCTATAGGTCAAATTCAATAAAATGGATCTTAGGGAAATCAGGTTTGGAAATGTGGATTAGATTTGTCTGGCTCAAGTAATGAACCTTCAGGTTCCATAAAATGTAGGTAATTTCTGAACTAGAAGAATACACTAATAGATTCTCAGGAAGGACTCTGCTCCATGGAGTTGGTTGGTTGGTGAGTTAGTTATAAATATTCTGAAACACAATTTCCACTCTTGGGTATAATTATAATTAATGTTCCTAAAAAGAGGTATAGTTCTACAAACGTTGATAACAGAATGAAAAATTCAATGAAGCAAATGTAGTGGTTACAAAAAGCAGAAAGGAAATACTACAATGCAGCCATCATATATCCTCCCCATATGAAGAACATACTGAACTGGGACATATCACAAGGAGTAGAAAGGCCATGTCATGGCATAGCCACTGAATATCCTGCCAGTATAAAGAATGTGCTGATCTGAGACATCTACTGCACCCCATTTTGCTGCACATCCTATTATACAGTAAAATATACATTTTCAGTATGTAAGTAAAGTAAAAACAAAATTATGTGAGTTTGTAACAAAATAATATAATGCATACCATAAATAAGTTCCAAATCACCACGCCGAGTAAGAATTTCTTCCTCTCTGTCCCTCCGCCTCATGACTGCCTCAGCTGCTGCTCGCTCAGTCTGGGAAATGTCATCATATTCTTCATCATCCAATACATCAGGCTCATATCGATCCAGAGCTGGCATTGGACGATAGTCCCTATGATTACAGAAATGTTAATTATATTTTCTTCTGGTTTTCAAATATGACAAGCAGTGATTAATCATGTACGTTTACATAGTGTCAATAAAAAATATGGAAACAGACAAAGTTACAGACACTGATTATAGAATAATGGTCAACAGAACTAAATGAGGAATATGTAAAGCATTTTCCATTTTTTAATCTGGTAAAATGCAACACAGTTTGAAACGTTCGAAACCAGACAAAAACATACTAAAGGAAAGCAACTCTTGCTATGAAAGTGCACTGTTAGGATAAAACATTTCACAGAGCACCAGCACAACCAAACTTCAAACAGAATACAAAAGGAAGAAATAATTCATCAGTAAATAATCTTACGCCTCCAAGTTATCTCCAAATAGTTCTTCTCCATCTTCTTCCTCCTCATCAGCATGCCTTCCATCACTTTGTGCATCTCCTCCAAAAATTTCACTCTCATCTTCAAATGGCTCCATATCCGGAGCTGGAGATGTTATTGCTTCAGGGCGAATGCCCCATTCTGACACTGGAGAACCTGGTTCACTCTACACAAAATATATGTATCAGTGAGATTGCAGCAATTTAAATATTTTATATAAAACAAGTTTATATTTTTGAACACTGACACTTCTAAAACACTAAATTAGAAAACTTAAATGTTTATACTCACAGACATTATATATGTAAAATCAACACACTACAACACACAATGACCCCTAACATACACTGTACAAAATCGCGCGGGATATTATTACCAATGCGCTATAATCCACAGATATTCACATGTAGTGAAGAAACAAACTATGATTTGGTGAGTGTTTTCCGTGCCAAATGTGTTACCAATCGGACGATAAATATGCTATTCATGAAAACTTTCATAATTAGAAAATGTTGTCTTTATGAAGGTTATAGTGCTCATGCAGTCTCTTCTCCAATGCTTTCAACTAAAGGATATGTTACATCATATTTCTATATGTGTTACGAAAATGCCATAACAAAATTATGACACTGGCAAAGTAGAAAGAATCAAGGTTGGCAGAAACCCCATGCAAAGCTTAATGAACTAGCCTATTCCATCAAATTGTTTCTGTCTTAAAAGTCGGTTTGTGAGTATTTATTGTAACACTTGAAAAATCTGTTCGGATTTATTGAAATTATGGTTGTTTATAGTAAAACCAGTGGAAGAAGAAATAGCATCGATTTTGTGGGAAATATTCTTACTGCAAATGAACTATTTACATTTGTGATACGTGGTTGGTATCAGTGTTAATGTTGCCAACTTAGTGCTACACATGGTAGAAGTAAATTGACGGGCATGGAAGAAAGTTGTGAATTGTAGTGGAAGGAATCTGTGTTTTTAGTATATAGCAATGGCTCCCACAATTCAAACTGCCCTAAATGCTGACAAGCGTCCAACAAGACCTGGTGAAAAACGGTATGTGATGCTAACTTACATAACTTTTCCAAATGTAACCTAAAATAGGCATGGTGATTTAAAATTTCTTAAATGAGAATTCTTTGTTCCAGATCTGAGCTGGTGTGTAGAGTTAAATATTGTAACACACTTCCAGATATACCCTTCGACCCAAAGTTTATAACATACCCCTTTGAGTCTACAAGGTGAGTTCCTTGGGATTTGATTTAAAAACATATTCAGTGTAGTGCCATGCCAAAAAAGTCTTATGTTCCAGTTTTATTACAGTGACTTGCTACGAACCTTTGTAATGACCAGTAACAAATTATGTAACCCCATGGAGTAGTCTTTCTTGAGAAGCTAATAACATTGTCAGCTATACAAAAAATTTCCCATGCTTTATGGAAGCTGAATGTTTATTACTGTCTTCATAAGAGGCTTTCACAACAGGTTTCACACCTGTATAAAACAATTAAAATTATATAAATTATTTGTATTTTTAGATGCCAGTAAGATATTAAGTTAGTTTTAATATATGTGAAAAAACAAGTGGAATTGTATGTGTTACAGATTCATCCAGTATAATCCTACATCCCTAGAGCGCAACTATAAGTATGAAGTTTTAACAGAACATGATCTTGGAGTTACTATAGATCTCATCAACAGGGAAACATATGCCAGTGATTACAGTGCCCAATTGGACCCAGCAGATGAGAAACTTTTGGAAGAAGATGTTCTCACACCTCAGGATTCAAAAAGGTTAAATATTTGGTCTCTAGTTGCTACTTCCTCAAAGTCCAAATAAAAGATAGAGTTACCAAATATATCTAGATGGTTTAGAAATAGGCACTTAAGCATAATCCTGTGTGGTTCAGGATGATGATGTTGATAAGTTAGTACTTCCATTACTTGTTACCCTTAATATTCATTATTATATTCTTGCACAGGTCACGCCATCATGCTCGAAGTGTGTCGTGGTTGCGGAGAACTGAGTATATTTCAACAGAGCAGACTCGTTTTCAGCCTCAGACTATGGACAAGGTTGAAGCTAAAGTGGGTTACAGCATCAAGAAGAGCTTGAAAGTGAGTAAATACTATGTTAATCTTACTGTTTGGAGGCTAAGGTGTCAGACTCTTCTCCCATTTATTTTTGTGTTATTGTTCAGCTGATCCATAATTTTTCAGTGATAATGAAGTGCCATTTTGTTACCTCAAAACTAAAAATCACTTTTTTGCCTGTTTATATTATTCCATGGATATCAACTCAAACTTGGACATGGTCCTTGTAGTAACTGATTTCTCAACAAGTAAATAACAGATGCCATTTAAAATCTGAAGCTGAAAAATATTTGTTCATAGTGTTGCCCAGTTACGTGATACAGTGTGAGGTTAATGGATACAGTCCCAGAAACACAAATCTTGAGTTAAAAATTTCAGAATTGTAATAATATTGAGAACTGTGATACTTATGAGAACATCAGTACCAACAAATATAATATTTCAGGCTGTTTTATTTTCTGAGATTACAGATTGAATAACAGAAGGTTATGTTTTATGAGTATGCAGTGAAACAAAATAACTAGTGATGAATAAGTTAATAAAATTCATCTCTAATAAATACATTACATTTGGAGTTTTAATCCTTGGCAGATGTTCTCTGCATGCCCACTGCAACTCCTTTTATGGCACTCTCATGAAGAAAACTTGCACCAAAGAATGTATGAAAGTCCAGGCTGTGGATTTAAATATTTCAGATACTGTATCAGATTCATAAAAGATCCCTCCCACCTTATACGGTTTGATAATGCAGGCACAAACATGGCACTTCTGGCATGAGGTAAAGGCATCCAGTGAAAATTATTTAGTATTGAAGGATAGGTCTTTATAACTGCTACTGTTACAATTATCTTGTGTTGTAGGATGAAACATTGTATATGGATCGTGACAGCCAGATTAAAGCTATTGAGAAGACATTTGAAGACTCCAAGAAGTCAATTGACAAGCATTATAGTAAACCAAATGTTGTACCAGTGGAGATTCTCCCAGTATATCCGGACTTCAAGGTATGAACACCCACATATTGAAACTCCACTTTCACCTTAGATGTGACTTAAAAGCAAATTTCAGGTGTCTCATCTTCATGATTCATATTTAACCTGTTTGGAGATCTGATGTTAGCACTGCCCACAGCTGATGAAAGGATAAAAATGGTTCATAATTTCAAATAAATGTGTGAAATTAAATGTTTATAAAATTCATTTTTATAAGTGTTGCATGAAATAGTTTTGGTTTGTTGAATATTTTCAAAATCCTTTATATCAAACTATAAGATACCTTTGACAGAAGGTGATCCTCCCTTTGCACTGGAAGATTTTAAGAAGGTACATTTATTCAGCACAAACAGCCCCACCCCCCTTCTCTTCATAATGGCCCATTTTAGGTGAATAGAATGTTTCTGTGGTAAAACTTGTATCTAGTAATAGTTCTTTGTCTTTCCTCCATTGCTGCACATTGGCCCGTGGATGGCTGTCATTTATTATCCTCTTTTCTTCTAATGATACCTGCTTTTGAACTATTGTTACATTGATATGGCACTGTGAATTCAAACTGTTCGTATGTCCACACATTCTAATTGTGTTTCAGATATGGAAGTACCCGTGTGCACAGGTTATATTCGATTCAGATCCAGCTCCTACAGGTCGACCTGTACCTGCACAGATTGAAGAGATGTCCCAGGCAATGATCAGGTAAGTTCAGATATGAACTTATAAATACAGAAAAGTACAGGTAACTGAATATTCATTTTTGGGAGATGGTAGTTTATTTTATTGCATTACAGGATAAAAAAATGTAAAAATATAAGTATAATTGGCCACTGTGATATGTGAGAACAGATCTTGCAGGTTGGATGGTTCAGAAAGAATGGTATATATATCCATTATGATGAAAATCAAAGAAAAATATATGTATAGTAGGAACAAATTCTCATTATAACAAAACTGGTGGAATCTCCATTAAATGTATAAATTTAAGGTGTTCCCTAATTCTGGATACATTTTTGTCCTCGCCCCAGTTAGTGTTTAATTTTCTTCTTGTAATGTTTTCCTCAGATAAATGTTCAAATTCATTGTCTCCCAGGAAACATTAAATGGGAATTTTCTCATTCCCTTATCATAATTGAAACATCATGTATAAAACAAGGGAGTTTACATGATGGATGTGGTATTTTTCATCGTATCTTACCAAGCAGGCTGATGTAGTGATAAGGAGTGTTTTGCAAACTGACATGATGAAAAACAAATGTAATGATCACTGGTTAGATGAGTTGTTGACATGCATTCTTTAAATTTTCATTTGAGTTATCTTATTTTAAAATATGGTGAAGTACTTTAACTATTCTACTTGTATGTACAGGGGTGTGATGGACGAGAGTGGTGAGCAGTTTGTGGCATATTTCCTGCCTACTGATGAAACCCTTGAGAAGCGTCGCAAAGACATTGGTAACTCAATAGAATATGAGGATGATGAGGAATATGAGTACAAGATGGCTCGAGAATACAACTGGAATGTGAAGAGCAAAGCATCAAAAGGCTATGAGGAGAACTACTTCTTGGTCATGCGGCAGGATGGAGTATACTATAATGAGCTGGAGACTAGGTATGGTATATATGTACATGAAGGCCACAGGGTTGAACTTCAATGGATGTAGGGGTATCTTCTCTAACAATATGCTTAGCATGCTGCCTATATCCTCATAATCATCATCAGATGCACATCCTCCTCTCCAGTATTATGGCAATTAGGCCTTCCAACAGCTGATTCATTACTATTAGCTGAAACTAATTGTGTTTCATCTTCACAGGAATAATCTTCTTCTTAAGAACTTAAGCACTAAACAGAATCATATCAAGCAGAAAAAGAATTATATATATCTTCATATGTTTATGGGTACAGTACTAATTGTTGGTTCATCTAATCAATCCCACACATTACTTTATTCTAATCAAGGACAGACTATCATTGTATTATACAATGCACTCTTTTGTTTTCTGTTTCCTTTTCCATGTTTCTGTGATATAACTTCCACTGTACATTGTTGAGAAGATGAAAGGTTTCGTAAATTATCATTCAGCTTCAAATTGTTCATACTTTTCGAACAGCATAGTTCATAATTCACATGATTTGTGGCACCATTTATTTTCTTAAATCATCCATCCCTTTCACATTCATGTTTATATTGTTCAATTTGTGCTTTGCTGAATTATTTGTTTGCAGGGTACGCCTGAGTAAGCGCAGACAGAAGATTGGCCAACCACCAAACAACACACGTCTAGTAGTAAAACACAGACCACTCAACGCACAGGAGTTCCGCATGCAGCGGTATAGAGAACGTCAGTTGGAACCACCAGGAGAAGAAGAAGAGGAGGATGAGGAAGATGAAGAACAACAAACTCAAGACGATGCTGGTGACCAGGAAACTGTGGTCACCAATGACCAAGATGATGCTAACAAATCAGGTCAGTCTTTAGTTTGAGGCTGCAGTTTGGTTCTCCACACTTTTGCCGTGAGGCTTGTAGAGATAGTTACTAGTGTGCATGTTCCAGAGATTATGAATGAAGACTTGGAAAGGAGGAGACACGCTGTTAGCAATTGATGAAGTTACTAAGGAATAAGAAAATACTTGGACAAAAGATGGCTGACAAATTTTGTACACAATATATGATAAATAGTTTGCTCCAAAAAATGATTAGGTCTACTATATAAGGTGGTACTCTTACAAAGAACAGGTACATACTCCGCAACTTTGCCTTTTCCAGTGTGGGAGATTCTGCATGCAAAAAAGTTTAAAAAGTGAGGTGGAAGAAATTTTTAAATATGTGTACAGATGGGTCCCAATTGCATGTCAGCTTCTATCAGTGGTATGATTGGAATTGTCTGCTTCCTTACAAACACAGGAGATAGTACAAATTATGTAATACAATATCCTGGAGACTCAGGAAATGGACAAAAGAACCCTCACGATATTCAGCCACAAGATTTGACGCTGTTACTTGAAGGCATCAGGCAGCACTTTCATTGTGATTGATTTATTTCAGATGAAGAAAGGGATGAGGAGGCTGAAGCCACTGCTGAGGGGGACAAAGAAGAGGAGGAGGAACAGAGGAGTGGCAGTGACAAGGCAGACAGTGACCATGAAGAGGAAGCAGAGAAAAGTGAGACTAGTGCAAAGGAGGGGAGTGATGGAGGTTTGTTCTGTTCTGTAATAATTTGGACATATACAGTGAAACCTCTATCCATCGGTCCCGGAACTATCGTTTTCCCGGATGCATCGTCCGTTTTGTTCGGTCCCGAATACATCCCATATAAAATAATGTTACATTTTCCCGCTTCTATCGTTCCTCGAACTATCGTTTTATCGCATCAAAAATCTTAGTCCCGGCCCACAATGTTCCCGCAATGATCGTTTCTGAGAAATTAAAATGCTGGGTTTTGAGATAAATTAATACCGAAAGACGCACAATGTTTTTGGAATACACAGTAGTGGTAACCTGTTATGTCGCCCAACCAGCACATTCTTTTGGAATGAGGGTCAGTGGTGCAGGGGTGATAGTTGGAGTGAA
>NW_019059957.1:627385-645253 GCF_000696155.1 Zootermopsis nevadensis | reverse complement strand
ACCCCTCCCCCCCCCCCCCCCCCCCTTCCGGCCTGGGTCTTCCAAATGAAGATTTTACAAAAGGCCTTCTCGCAAAAATGTCTGTGTGCAAAACTGTAACCCCCACCCTTGCCTATATCCACCTCTTCGTAACCTGCTCGTTTTATCCTCTATCTCTTTTCCTCTTTTCCAGAGAGATTCCGTACAAGTTTGAAGTGGCCCAGTCGAGTCGGGACAGTAATTATCGGCAAGAGAAGAATTCCGACGCTTGGGATGGTAGGAGGTCGCCTGGATGAACAACGGGGTCTACAGCAGAGACCGCAGAACTTGAACTCTGCCACTGGAAAGGCGATTTGTGTTCGTATTCAATAACTCACAATTCAAGCTACCAAACACCTGTAACCCAAGGAAGCTTTGTGTAATATAATCCTGAGATACTACAGAAATATGTTCTTTACTTCTGCTGCGAAGCTTGTGGAGATAAGCCGAGTGTTATTCTATCCAGCACACAGAACTAAAATTCGAGCTTAGATTGTTCTGGGTGCAATTTTCGGTGGACAACGCATTTTGGCAGTGTCCTTTTGCGTGCGTACAATGTCGACCACATCACCACAAAATAAATGCTGGTATCAAAAACATAACAAAAAAAAACGTGGGGCACAAGCACATTTCTATAGCACTTAAAATCCGACTTATATCCTACCAAAGAGTTATAGTGGTTTTTATCAGTCTTCTGTGGGAAATTTTGGGGGCAGTATCTTTAAGCGTGGCTCAAGACCGCTTTCTCCCGATTCCCTTATAAATGACTGTGTATAAATATCCCAAGATATCATGCACAGAGCCTTTAAAAAGCCTCTGTGTAAATAAGTTTAGCCAGATGTGATGCCAGCACATCTAAGCTGGATAAAAATATCTGAAGCAAGACAGACATTTCGCAATTGTCGGTCTATACGGTATCATGTAAAAGCTATTTGATTCGTCGAAATGTGCATTGAAGCGTATCAGAAATAGACTCATAAATAATGCACAGGTCCAAAGAACTGTGATGACACTTTAAAAGCTAGGCGGTGTTTGTCAGCCAAAGCGTGGACGGCGAGGCAGGTGGAATGTGACATGTGCAGCGTACCACACAAGTTGAGGAATCCGAGTAAAAGCAGATAACGAGAGGGCACGAAGAAGTTACAGAACAAGCCACTCACCGGCAGTTCATCGATTATGCAAGGCCCTTCAACAACTATAAGAAACCCTATGAAAACAAACTGACCCTTTCGAAACAATAATACATCAACTATTTTAAGTTTTATTCATCTGTTAATCATACCACTTGTTTCGATCACAGTAGGATCATCTTCAGGTGAATACTGTATATTTTAGAATACTACTATTGTGCTATTTTATTATCACATATCAAGATGCCTAGGAATCAAGATTACGTAATTTTTAAAGCACATTAACTGAATTTTGCCCACTAAATTCTCTTTATGGGTTTTTTATGATTCTCGGAATAAAGATCATTTCTCTAAACATCTTTGCAAGGGGACGCGCTGTGTAATCTTTGAGGTAGGGACGGGATTTTTAAGACGAGCTTCGAGATTCAAAGCGTAAATCAATTAAGTCTTGTAACAGACCCGAATATCAGTTTGCAGGGGTATTCTTTGCCATCCTACTTCATAATTCCTGTATTAAATTACTCATGACAGCAAAAACAGGACAACCTGTTAATACAACCTGGAGGGTTTGTGGTTATTTTGTAACTTTTAATTGGGTATGGCTACGTACAGCCCAAGGTTCTAAAAGGAAAACAGCTCCACAGACGTTCTAAGCCTCTACACTTTATTTACGAGCGGCGTACGATAAGCTACATTAACCAGGGGGCTGTCAAGTCAACCGGTCGCATTTTCTCTTAAGCCAAACATTTTAAGAACCGACGCTTGACAAGGCGCGCTTTCCTATATGAATTTGTAACATTCCAAGTACCAACAACAAAGTCCTTCAAAAGCCATATGGGTCGTCCTCTGCAATGCGTCCAATTCATTCGATTCGTACCTAAGCGATGAAGGACCGTTGAGAGCTAACCTCATGCCCGATACTCTGCATGAACGACCACTCGCCGACGGTTGTGCATGAATGTTCATTCAAAATATTCACATCTGGAAGCTGTACCATCCGTCCCAAATTGGAGGTCGCGTCAAGCCATAGAAAAAGATATACAAGGTTGTACGATATGAGGTTCTCACGTCGGCGAGTATGAAGATGGCCGTCTTCTGGGTTGTAGCGCCGTGTAGTCTGGTAGATGCTTATTGACATTTCAGAAGTACTTGCTGCCTCCATCATCAGGGCGACTCATCACGGTGCTACAACCCAGAAGACAGCTATCTTCACTTGCAAGGCTTCGAACTGTTGAACTGAGACCAAGGCAAGTAAGAATCCTTAGTCCTATGCAGAACGTCTTGTAGCACAGTGAAATTTTCCTTCAAATATCTCCAGAAGACTCAAGGGGTTTGCTGAATAATGTTATCGGTCTGGCCCACATGAAGTAAAAAGTATTTAAGAACTCAGCAGAATCGATACCAGGGCAACGAGTCCTGGTACACATGACCGACAAGTTTAAAACCAAGTTGCGGGTCACGTACAGACCACTTGGAGAAGAGTTACTTACGTCTCTGTTGGAACTGGACGCCTGCTGTTCAACGCTTCGCTGGAAATCGCATTACTAGTAAGTTTGCTTCCTGCCGCTACCCTTCTCAGAACTTTGTACGTCTCTTTCGAGCCAGGGCTATCCAAACGTACTACTGGCAGAACTTCCATGCAACTTACATCTAAAATTACTAAAGGCAGAAATTTTAAATCAGGCCTGTTCGCGTATAACAGGATTCCAGAAAGAAGCATGCACAATGTTTCTACAAAAGAATACAGGCCCTATCACCCCGTATTTCTTGCCCATTGAAAACCCTCAAATCTACGCGTAGGTCTGAAAAACGATCAAGTTATCCCCCCACCTTATTCTCCATGATAAGAGGATATCTGATACAGAGTAAAAATTATTAATATTCACATTATGCAGTTTCCCATCTCAAAATTACTGCTCTCTTTTATGTCAAAATATTCTCCCCAGCACGGTTATCTCAAAAACTCTTTTGTCTTAGTGATTCGTTGTTTAACGTTTAATTCATTCCAGAACCTAGACTCTTCAGTCTTTATTTTTTAAATCTGCACACTTATCTCGTGTTACCTGTTATTAATATTGTATTTGTATTAATGTTATTCTTTCATAGCTAATGTGTTGTTTGTTATTTATTTTAGCTTCCTTTTCAGTACTTTCCTGTAATTAGCTTCTTCGTAAGTTGGCACTTCAATAAACAGAACACACTTTCAGTATTAATAGACACATTGTTTATGCATAAGCTCAATTTACTGCTAAATTTCACAGCCTGTGATGGAAAACCGTACTCATGGTCCCTGAATTCATTCTTATGTTTCGTGGAGAATAATCATCGCTTTCTAGATTACCTCTTAAATTCAGGCCCACTGAGTTCTTTCGTTAATTTCAAGTATTTCTATATGGGCATACAAGTTACTTGTTTTCCCCTTATTTACTTGCTATTAAAGTATTAACAACGTTAGAGCTCTTAACGCACACGCGTTTTTACATTTTCTCAACCTGCGCAATCACGAGACATGAGCTTAAGTAAAGCCTCCCACAGGGTTGTGACTTAGCTGTTTCCCTCCTGCACTTGGCTCAGGTACGCTAACTCCTTTCTGCAGTCGCCGTCGACGATCTCGCTAGGGATCGAAACATCCCTAGTGACTACAAGTTTTGTTCTGGTAACTTTTTCTCTAAATATGGCGCATATAACAACACTCAGAAACGTCTTCATACATGGGCTCCATCCCTTGCTATTGTGACTAAAACGTTTTCTTCACAGAATTTCGTTTGTTCACTGATGCCTTGAAACTAGTGCTTTGGTTTTTTGGGTTATGACGCTGTTAATCTTGTAAGTGGTTACCAACGTTTCGGATAATCCACTGCCTCCATCTTCTACCCTAAAGTGACAAAAGGCTCTTTCGAAAAGTTGGTAACTACCAACAAGACTACACGGAATAAACCATATCATAACCCAAATGTTCACCGCCATGAGAACATCAAGTTCAAACTTTGCCTGTAAAGTGTAAGGACAGAGGGCGAGGATGCATTTAGTACATGAATTCTGAAGATTTCTGACGAAAGTACATTACAATCTGCAAAAGCGATATTTTGGACTTTGTTTTTCGTCTACATTTTAATAAAATTACAGCTTCTTCTTCCGTCTTCGGACAAAAAGGGGAAGGACAGAAAATTTAGCTATTGGGCCCCATGGTTGAGCCAGCCTCAGACGTACACGTTGTATTTTTTATAAATACAAACTATGGACAAAGTCCAAAATACCACTTTTACAGATTAAGCACAGACTAACCAAATAGCTCGAAAATGTCGGATAAGGAATATAAATTATAACACTCCTCAGTGTACATTTTTCTCAAACCATCTTAGATCGTAATGCTCTTGTGAGCACCTTTTCAGTAAGTTCCACGGCAATACAAAAAACAGGCAGATTTAAAATTTTGTATATTAACATTAAATCGATAAATAAGAATGCACAACTTCCTACATAATATGCACAGTCAAATTACTATCAAAGTAATACAGCTAAGGAATAAAATATAATTCCACGTAAACCCGTCTTTGACATGTTAATTCGGCATCTTCTACACCACATGTGATGCGGATCTGCATGAAATAGCAGGAACCGAGACGTTACGCGGGAATGTAGGAGTATAAAAATCATCGCGGCACGAAGCGTATTACCATGAGGGTGTTGGAAGCGAAACAGATTCTACCGAGTTCTCCAGAAGCAACACAGGATAGCGTAGTGTGTTCATCTGGGACAATTATGAAAGTAGGACAGACTGAAACCCACTTTAACCGTTAAATATTGGCAGGGGAGAAGCGACACATTATGTGGTAGAATCAAGTGCTGATCAAAGAGACGTGGTTAATGCCACACGGACAATAGGATTACGCCCTCCATCTAACTGCGGAATGCCACTAAATGTATCAAAGCATTAAAGCTTGCCAGATAGCTATCAACAACCAGGCGAGAAGAGATATTTTTAACAAGCAGAGAGTACAAATTATGGAAACTAGATTTATAACTAATCTTGCAACTAAAATATGCATACACCAAATCCCACCCAATTCGTAAATTATAAATATACATATCACAATTTCAACAACAGCACAAAGAAAGAAACAAAATATCTGGAGTATTTCGTATGATATTCACATAAAACAAATGATTTAAACACGTAAGCTTACAAATTATATTTGTTCCTGTTGTGCACTAATGGTTAATCTTCGTTTCTCATATGGACAGAAGGAAAAAGACCGAGGTATTCGAAATATAGTTCTGAGCAGAACATTTCAACTTAAGAGAGAAAAGAAATGGTTTACTTGTTACAACGGAACAATCACAGGCGTCATGTCAAACAGAAGAAGTCAGCACAATAATTTCACAACCTTCACACAGTATGAAATAAATATTTTTGACAAAGGATTTATAATGACCGTTATGGATCCGATGAAAGTAATATAGGCATGACTTGTTTGCACAAGTCATGCATGTACATAACTGTAATATTTGCATAGAATTGTAATCTCCAACCACAACGGATGAACAGATAAACATCGAGGCTACAAAGATACACTTTCGTATTACTTCATACGTGGTAAAATTTCAGGTTCTCACGGCGGCGAGTATGGCCACAGCTGTCTTCTGGGTTGTTGCGCCGTGTAGAAGAACCTCTGAAACGTCCGTAAACTTCTACCAGACTACGAAGCGCAACAGCCCGTAATACATCTTCAAACTTGATACTTGGTTTCTATCTGCATGTTCAGTGGATTACTGCATGTTACTGTGTGTACAAAAGTAATTACCGCAAAGTGGCTTTCATTCATAAATATTTCCACCGACTTGTTTTAAATAAACTGCTCTGAACTAGCCCTTAAACACGAACACGAAATACGAATTCACTATAAACTACACATATATTTCGTCACACCTCAATCCGGATTAACTAGAAGCCATCTTTCTCTGCTCTATTTTTATTAATTTCAGACGCTGAGACGGTGAACCTACTACTATTATTCTTCGCAATTTCTCGCCCATCTGAATATATGTAACATTTATCTAGCGAGACAATGTCTCAAAGGAACCTCCTGCAGATAAGCCTTCCTTTTATATCGTCTCATTTTAAGAATAAACCTCACAACACAATCTACATCACTTCGGTACAAGGCTCTCAGAAAGCGAGAGATATGAACGCGCAACGGCATCTTCTCATCCTCCCTTTAGAAGACGAAAACACAAAGAAAAAGTAAACACAAGAGTGGTGTAAAGGGCGTCTAGGGTAAGGCTAGGGACCCACTGGCGCGACTAGCCGCGTGTGGCGTGTCGAGTGTTGTCGCGCGAGGCTGTTATTTGTATTGTTTTTTACAGGTGCGAAACCCACTGACGCGGCGCGGCTAGTCGCGCCAGTGGGTCCCTAGCGTAAGGTAAAACTCAAATGCGACATAATGCATTCGCAAACGTTCTCCTGTCCTATGATGTGAAGCTTTCACGGCGGCGTTCATTAATAAAGTCTTCTCGGGCTATCAGCCGTGTTAGTTGGTGATCAATCGCCACACGGCCTTGAAAATGAGGACAGAGATGGTCCTCGAAACGTCGGCGATTGAACACCGACTAACAATGCTGATAGCCCGAGAAGACTTTATTAATTCTCCTGTCCGTTGTTTATGCGATACAATGTTATGGTTTAAAAGCCTGAAGGGAAGATACCATCACAACTCACAGGCATAGATGGGATGATAATATTAAAATGCGTATCACGGAAATAGGGTGGGAAGTTATGGATTGGATTCATCTGGTTCGGAAATGTTACATGTGACGAGTTCTTGTGGACAAGGTATCGAACGTTATGGTTCCATAAAAGACAGGGAAATTCTTAACTAGCTAAATGACTATCAGCTTCTCAGAGAAGACTTTTATCAATGCAATCAATTAATTCATAAGCAGCTTGACAACAAGCAAGACAGATCGTACTTCGCCCATTTCCTTGAAAAGCGCACGTTACGAGCTAATTTATTCTGCAATATTACATCCGAATTGGGATAAAATAACGTCATTTGACAATAAATGTTGAGAGAAAAACAAGGTTTGGTGATCCCCCAGTATCAAAATGAATGAATTTAATAATTAATAGGATTTGGGGCAGACGTGATGTGACGTGACAGTAAGAGTTAGAAGTGACAGAAATGTAGCGTAAAAAGGAAAACAAATGGTAACAACGGTGGAAGAGTTGATTAAAGTTAACAAGAACAGCAAGCGGGAAACCAGAGAGAATGCAGACTTAGCATAGCCCAACAATTTTTAACTTTGTAAAAAGTGAAGCTTTCGCGGCGACTGAAGTTGATGAAAGACTTTCTATTCACTTTATACATCAGAAACCTTTACGGGGAGAAAACATTACAGGACATTCGACCCCGACAGTCTATCATCAATTTTTAACTTTATTTGAATGAACAAACCTTTATATATCACGAAGTCTCTCTTCTTATAAGTCGCAGTATTCATCTGCTTACCTTTCTAAAACTGTATATGTACTTTTAATAACGAAAAACACGCAACGTCAATAAGATAACGGGAAGTCAACTTTTTATTTTGTTCCCTTGATGAAGTGTTCCTTTAGTTTAGTGGTATAATTACGGGAACTTATGTCAAAGTTACCAAGTTTAAGAGAACAATTCTATTTGTAAATTTTATATTTTAATTAGTTATCCAATTCTTCTTCGTATTTGTCAGCTGGCATATTATTTCTACACTGGAATGTAGCAGGCTACATAACTCCAAGGTTGAGATCGGCAATCTTAAATTGTCTCTCAAAACGCTAAAACGTATCCTAACCACCTACACATTTATTATATTCTTGCAGGGCTACAAGTCATTTAAAGTTATCGGCAGAAATAAAAGTGCCTCAGTTTCCAGAATCAGCACTGATAAAACTGCACTGAAATAAGTACCAGTCACGGAACGAAGATGCAGCTGGCTGGCAGATGACAGAAGACCCAAAACTTCTGCGACATAAATTTTAACAGAACAGCGTCCATTTATTTTACCTACCATCGTACTTAGAAACGTTACGTTAATTATAGAAAGAACAAGGCTAGCAAAGTGCACAAAGCATCACAGCAGTCGAGTTCCGTTGACGTACATTCTTCCGGCTTTCGGCGCCGTTCAGACTCGTCGGTAGACGCCAAAGTTTCTGAGAAACATATTGTCCCCATCTTCAGGGCAGCAGCCATGACACTAATGAGACGTATTTCTTAGCAGGAAACTGTTTTTTGTCAGGATGGCATAGTAATATAAAAAAACGCACGCGGATTAATACGTGGCACAGACAATGAGGTGTGAGACTACGTAGTCTAAGGAATATTGTCTACAACGCAAAATGCACGGCTGACTAGGAATTAATCACACGAGTTTTATTCGACTCATCCTCTAGAAATCTCACATTTTCTTCTTCTGACTCGATCTGCAATTTCAGGAGCGCAATGAACTCTTTGCACCTACCTTGGGAAGCTCAAACACGAATTTATAGCAAGGGATATCCGCTAAATGGGTACCCAATGTCACTAAATCTAGCTGAAGGGCTTCAACGACTTTACGACTCAGACTGTTGTTATTATAGATGGAGTCTGTATGAGAAGCCACGACTCACGGAATAAACAAAGAACAAAACCGACGAGGGTTATATGTTAAATCGAATTTCTTATGCTCTACAAAAAATAGATTCCAAAGCAATTTCCTACCACTCCTCCATGCAACTGTTTCACAACGTGATTCCAACATCCATTTCACGAACAAAGCACCAAAAAGAGCTCTATGATCTCAGGCTTTGCATATTGAATCTTTTCTGTACTTGGGTAGAATTCATGTGGGTCACATTCCATTACAAAGCATGGAAAGGTATGAAGAGTTCTGTCTTCTGGATTGTTGCGCTGTGTAGTCTGGTCGATGTTTGCCAACGTTTCGGAGGTCATACTGCCTCCGTCATCAGGGCGACAACAACTCAGAAGACAGAAATCTTCATACTCACCGCTGTGAAAACCTCAAATCTTACTATGGAAAGGTGCATTTCAATTCGAAATACACGTAGTTTCTAAACGCTAAATATGCGACTTTACAATCTGTAACAAGATAATTGCCACTTTTCTAATTAACGGCGCAATGTTACAGATTATACTCTTGCATATGGGCTGTTTCTGTAAAACATACTTAACTCCATTTAGTCAACGATATTTGTTTATCCCTTGGTTGCTAAAACGTCCATACGACGTACCTACTGTAAGATTTATACTGACTTTGAACTGTTTAAAAATCATAGCAGCATTCGGATATTGCATCGTCTTCAAACCAGGCTAAAAAAAACAAAGCAGAGAAAACGCTTCGGTTGTCTGTGGCAAATATGTGAACAAGTTAACTCGTTTCAGAAGAAGAACAGATAGTAGGAAGACATTCACTACAATCTGGCCTGGGTTAGATTTCCCTCATATCAGCGCTCAGCACAGAACTTATTGGCCAGCAGGACTGTCAGTTATAAATTTAACTTCCCAGTTCTATTCCAGTATCACGATGCAGGAACATCGGAGACAGGAAGCTGTACCCTCGCCTCTTCAGCATGTGACCACGCCTATCACCGTCTGATGCTCAAATGACGATCTGACAACACCACCAAACGTTACACGTCAATCTGTACCAATATTAAGAACGGCTGGAGCTACACCCCAAATTACTTTATCATTTCAATTAAACAAGTAAAGATCAAATGATGGTGATTTATAATGTACGCTGATAACATCCCGGTTCAACACACATGGCTGAACATTCAGGTAAGGTCAAACTCTGAACAGATGACAACTCATTGTATTCACGCCAATAATAGCGGAATCGAACCTGAAACATTCGACTAGAATACCAGACGAACTCGTGTGGACGTGATGCAGTCACTGTATTGTAGAACTGTTCCAGCCTCAGCTGATGGATTTAATGAAGTCGCCAAGGGAAAACATGAAACTGTGATCCACAAGAACGATCAACGATCCACACGGCTCATTAACTCCCTCGTGCGGCTGCTTCCAGAGTGACAACCGCAAAGTATATTCTGACGCGAGGGTTTTACACAGAAGCAAGTACACTAAAATAAGTAGTTTGGTGAAGAAGGCATAACTTTGCTATGCTTACTTTCGGCCTGTGACGCAGTAGATTAAAAATTATTCTAGCCAGTGAGTGATTCTTGTAAGTATCCGTCAAAATAAATACATTACAACAAGAAAATTTCATAAAATCTCGAATCGTCGACACATTTGTAACATTTACCACACATAAGAGTTTCGTGCAAAATCTGTAGGAGAGAATGCAGGACAAAGTCTTAAGATGATAGTTAAATCCTTCAATAATGTGGTAAATTTCAATTATTTAAGAGCTACAGAAACAGATCAAAATTATATTCATGAGGAAAATTGCGCAGATTAAATTGCGGGAATGCCTGTTATATCGATTTATTCTGAATCTTATGTCTTCCAGTTTTGAATCATAAAAACGCAAAGATTAAAATATGCGTTTATATTCGTTGACCTGTTACGGACTCACATTGAGGAAAGAACACAGACGGAGGACCCGTCAACTTTGACGGGTCATGCAACGCTAGTTCTGAACATAAAAAATAAATATCCTGTGCCTCAAAGATGTCGAGTGAGATAAGGAAATATCAGATCCGCCAGTTGCCACTTGGCGATGCGCTGGAACTGAACTGGAAAACGATGTGTAAAATGGCATTACTAAACTAAACACATGCGCAAAAAGGAGGATACTTTCGTTTTAGAAAACACGTCTTCTATGAATCTAAACGTCATTCTTCTTTGTCATATCGTAATAATTTTTATAATAAACTATCAAACGCCACAGTGAGATGTTTGTGCTGCCGCTACATATTCGGGAGGTTCCCGGCTATTCTGACTGATTTCTCGTATTTTTCCTAAGACTCTCCAGGAAAATGTCGGAATAGTATCTTAAAGTAAGCAAAACCACTTCCTTTCCAATTCAATATTCGCTAATCATCGTATTGTAAGGCTCTATAATGAGCTGATCACAGCGTCGTTACATAAACCATAAATAAATAACTCCGAAGAGCACAATCCTCTTTAAGAAGCTAACCGTTATACAAAAAATTCAACTCCTTTTTATGAAACCCGAATGTTTGTTCCCATGGCAACAGAAACCCAACAGTGGGACACATCGCGGACCCACAAAATAAATCCAAGTCCGAGAGCCACTGTAACATTTTGTTAACTTGCTGCTTCAAGCCGTGAGGTGTTCTTAGTCCCAGACCAAACCCAAAATTGCAGGACCTCCTCTTGTCGGCTGCACAACACTAGCAAAAAAGCAGTTACTCATATATGGAAGCCGTCTCCTAATTCCGCATTTTATATATACCCTATTAAGAAGATATTTTACTTAAGTCTGATTTCGAAGAAAACACATTTTAAATGTGATTGGAAAACACATCAAAAACCAAGAATTAGACTTTTCATAACCGCCCGGAACATCTAATAAAGCGATTACCTTAATACAAACACTGCATTAGCAACGTACGAGTTACCAGCCTATACCCAATGCAAATCACGAGCCAGAACATGGATGCTTCATAACTGAATTAGCAGACTGAATACAATATCTGCATACCAATATTCACTTGTCAGTGGGATGCCTCAAAACATCAGTTTTCCATTGCACTTATTAGGATTACCAGTGTATTACAAGGGGATATGTGACATTAGCTGTGTATAGTAACGCGTATATGATAACTGAGTCTGTTATTAAGGCTGTTGGACGGGTTGTAGCAAATCTGCCGCGCATTCAGAAACGTAATCGACTCCCCCTGCTCCAAATTTTATAAAACCCTGTATAAGAATATTCACAGTACACTAAGACTTGCTCACAAAAACTCTTGTACCCCTACCTTTTGGTGTTGCATCAAGATTACCTTGAAACAGTGCACTTTGTTCAAACGACGACACAACAGGAACGTCGTTGAATTATTATAGGCCAATCTGTAGTGGAATAAATGTTTTGCCTAATTCGGGAAGATCGATTCATTGCGATATAACAATTTTAATCGCAATGGAGAAAATATCCATGTCGGTATAGAGCTTGCCACGTTAAGAATAGTCGTTTGGCTTTGATTTGCTTTCTTAGCAGTCTAAAATAAAACTGCGCAAATCAGCCGACTTTACAACCAATTAGTCCTTTACAAATGCATGGTTCCTTATGAGCAGTATACGTTATTAAAAATGGTGTTTGGTTTTAACATTATTATATACATAGCCACTTGGCTACATACATTTCGTTTTCGATTTACTGGAAGAAACAAGCTGCCGATCACAATGGCTAATCGAACACTGGGATATATGACTCATCGCCCTGATGATGGAGACAGCCAAGTGACTCTGAAACGTTGGTAAACTTCTGTCAGATTACACGGCGCTGAATCACGTTTCGGGACAAGTATTGCTTCTGCCTGAATTCTCCCCCAATACGTGGCATCGTTCTCAATACGTCGAGTGTAACATGCGTGGGGCATGTGCAAACAGATGCCTCAAAACATCAAAATATCCTATATCACACACAGAAATTGATCAGGGCACGGAATTATATGCGATTTTCATTTTTCGTTATATTCAATATGAAATTTCGTCAGATTAAACATCAATGAAGCATCAGGTCCTTCTCACACTAATCTACCCTCCTCGAGTGAGAACTACCAGTACACCCACACCAAAAACACACTTCTGTTTTGTCATTTACAATTTGTATGGATCGTTCTTATGCATATTTGTAAAACAAAAAACTGGAATAACTTTTAAACTCCACAGAAATTGACGGCTCGCTCGTTGCAAGCAGCAAACCAGCCCATTTTTTGTTTTGAAAGTGACGTCATTAAAGCGAATAATTTATTTTGGACGGTAGAATGCAATGGGGTGGAAATACAACACAGTACCAGTTCTTGCCTTTAACGCATGGAAGATTGTAGAAACTTTCTGAGAGAGGCAGTAAGGACGAATAGTTAGACAACTAATTATTAAAAACGTTTTATGAGTAATTATGCAGAAACAATTCAAGTAACATGAAGTTTGCATCAAACTAAAAGCAATGAGAATATTACAAAATTCTTCCCGCCTCAGTGCTCGCCCATTAAAAGTTGTTTCGTGCAGAGCTGCCTTCTTGCGGTGCATAGCTGGCTTACAGCCTCTTTATTGTCACTTAAAAGTTAGTTACAAGATAAAATAGGAATCCTTGGATTGAACTGGGCAAGTAAGTTAAACAGCTTCCTTCAAAGTACAAAACTACGCTTATCTTAGAACATTTTATTTTGATACACAAATGTAATGCCACTTATTCACAATAACGTTTGTAAACAAGAACGAGAGTCCACAAGTTCAGTATCATAAATGAACAAGAAGTTACGGACAGAACCCATAAAGCCTATTTTCCTACTGCACAGACTGTTCACTATGTAAATCCCGTGTTTTAACGTCGTGTTCAGTTAATGCAAGTAATTCAGTAGCTGAATTCAATTCAGATCACGGGTCAACAGTACACCTACTGGGTTCGGGGGCAGAGAGTCATACGATCGAATCCCATTCGGGTCGTATCTTCTTATTACTGCCCGCAATATACACAATATCAAAGATTGTTATTAAGAGAGATATCATTTTCGAGAAGAACGTGTTACTTATGTACAGATTTTCTATATGTTAAATTGGTTGAACGAACCTCAAACATTCGAACCATCACTATTTTTGTAATTGTTAACTTTTCAATAATATTTAATGCATAACTTCTAAGTATGTTCACGCTCTATCTCCATACAAAATTTCACATATGTAACTCCAATGGTTCATTCCGTATTTGTATGACAATCAAAGCTAACAAGTACGATTTGAAGTTTTCAAGGATGTAAGTATGAAGATGACTGTCTTTTGGGTTGTTGCGCCATGCGGGCTGGTAGAAGCTTATCAGAGGTCCTCACTGCCTTCATCATCAGGCCGTTAAGTCCCGATTATGCGATTATGGAGGCAAGTAGGACAACGGAAATGTATGTAAACTTCTACCAGAATACACAGCACTACAACCAAGACGACATCCACCAAAGCTAAATAAATTTATCACGCAGCCGCCGTGTTCTTTCATACATTATACAAAACCCGTAATAAAAGTCCATATTTTTGGAAGCTCTATTACTACACACAATTTCAGGACGCTGTAAGTTATGTTTGTGTCGCTTCCACCCCACAAGTTCGCACGTCCGACTTGGCATTATTACCGATCACAGAAGTGTCATTTCTATAACACCCAAAGTTTCAGAAGAGGAGACGTAAGCTCTTGCGTATAATTTAAGGAGCATTTATCAAAGCCTTCAACAACAGATAATTTAAGGAGCATTTATCAAAGCCTGAGCTGCTTCTGACCTTCAACAACAAAAGACTGATTAGGTCCCACGATAAGTAGGCTCTACATTCACGTACCTAATCTACCGTCCACGTTTTAAATGTAAAATAAGCGTTTCTATTAACATATATAAACTATTCAAGAATGTCGCAATCTTAATATGAGCATTTCGAAAATCGAGGTCGTGCCCTTTCCGCGAAGTGACAGCTTCCACGTTTTTCCATCCTATTTTTCGCCCCTTGAAATCCCGGACAAATGTTTGGCTAAAATTACCATAAAATAACCTTATTAAAATACAGGTTCAAGTTATAAATTTAAGCCATGCTGGCCATTTAGGGTTCAAACATTACGTATTTTATTGAATTTAAGGAACTAAATAGCCTACATATTAAACAGGCCCATGTATCCTACATGACTGAAAAGTTACACATATTAATGAAACAGTTTACGTATTTATGCCAAAACGTCCGTAAAATGAGAGCTTCCTTGACAAAATAGAAGTCAAATACGAATCAATAAAATACAGCCGTAACGAAATATCAAATTCAGCACTTACGAACAGCAGTACATGTACCACGTATGTAAACTTTCCATTTCAAAATCTACTATATTAATTGTTAACGCCAGTCTCAATTAGGCTTGTAGCAAAACGCCATGACGTCAAACATGTGAACTGCTATAACACCATCATACAAGCGTAAATTTCATCTGCATGTTTATCAAAAGCGATTTATGAAACACGATATTCTGAGTGAGAGCAATATCCCCACAATCAGTTCATCAGTACGGCGTATTTGGAAGAGCTAGCTAACTGAACGCAATCAGCAAACCCGTTAATTTGCCATCAATATGGCGATTATAAATAGTATGTAATTACAGTTCATTAAACATAAAATTTCAATGCATTTACAGACATGCGCAGAACTGGTCTCGTAGTTACAACTCTGTTCATCAGATTTCAGTAGCTAGCACAGATAATACCAACACACCGTGCCGAATAGTGAATAATTGAAAATACCCCGTAGTAATGACAAGAACGTGCTGCCCTGCTACCGAGAACTGTTCGCTGTGACTGGCTGGCTGGCGATGGCAAAGCCGCCGGCGGCAGTACGCAGTGGTTATCGTCTAGGGTGGGTATGCAATCCAACCAGCCTGGGATATAAAGCCGACCAAGCGCACACACGACGGCCGAAACATAATGGTCACTCACCACTGTCAAAAGACGAGATAAATATATTCTGGAGCCTTATCGCCACTCCTCAATACACCCGAATAAAGCCTCGCGTGTGGAGAGACAAAGACGCTCTTGAAGTTGGATTTTGAAGTTCTCAAGGCGACGAGTATGAAGCTGGCTGGCAGAAGGTTAACGACAGAGGTTCTTGCTGCCTCCGAAACTCCGATAAACTACCAGGCTACACGACAGATCACTCCAAAAGACAGTCCCGCTATTAAACTACTCAACAGAACGTAAATAAGTATACATGAAAATAAATTTTGATATCATAATTCTTGGGTATTTGATTGAAAAAAAGAGTTCGTGATGTTCATGGAAAATTATCATCTCAAAACGGAGCAGTTCGGATCATGCGGTTCTGAATTCTATTGGAGACGTAAGCAGTTCAGGTCTTTATCAGTCCACCATTTAACCCGTGGTTTTTGTAGTTGGGCGTTTTAATTTCCTTCTCATCGTATTCGATTACTACTACTGAACTTAATACAGCGTCGCTGAATAGTCTACGAATAAATCAACCGACCAACATTTTGCTCAAGAGTATTTAAGAGTAACATTATTATGGACGTGACAGCCATGGGTGCAATTACCCTGTTTATCTATAAACTACAAGCTAGGGAGAGGCACAACAATTACGCAAGGTTGGATGGTTGAACCACGTTGGCGTAACCACGTTAGTTCTACGCTGCCAGGCAAATGCTAATTAATTAACGTACAGCAACGTACATTCGTTGAAGCTTGTCTGGGCCGTGGGGCAGACATGGCCGGGAATGTTGCTCACCACAAATTCCGACATAGTTAAGACCCTAATAAATATTATTCCAGTAAGGGTCATTCTGTTCGATATTGTTCAAAGCAACATGATGTTCTGACAGAAAGAAACGTACATTTCACTTACTACAATGGAACCCAGTCCACATCTTCACGTCCTGTTTATTTACATTAGGTTTAATATTATCCTCCCAACTATTCCTAGGTTTCGCAAGCGGTCTTTCAAGTTTTCCACTAGGTCTGTTCGGTCGCGTGAGCAGCCGATCAACTGATTGTTAAAAAACGTCGGTGAAGTATACCGTTATTACTATCTATCTCTCTCCTTACTTGCTGTGAGTTATTGTATTTTGATAAACTTGACTGTGCTGGTGTTGGCCATTGCTGACGTGTCAACCACCGCACGCAATAGTATGAGCAAGTGGTCGGAGTGCAGAAAATGTTTCCTGCTGTACCAGACTCGCACAGAAACCTTGTTCCATGCCAACCGTTCTCCTATTCGTCCCTCATTTGGTTCCCGAAATAATCTACCTGTACAGTACCTTAAATTTCAGCTACTGGAGGTAGCAGCTGGGATCGAATCAATAATACTTCACACAGTAACCCAATATTATGGTAGCAAGGCAAAGGCCGGACGGCCGGGTTCGATTCACGGCAAGACAGGGGTATTTCTCTTCGCCAATGCGTCCAGACTGACTAAGGCTCCATCAGTCAGCATCCTTACCAAACGGACATAGAGAGGGATCTGTTCACAGGATAAGGTGGTCAGTGTAGCTGACCACTCAAATCCGTCTAATCCTAAAGGCAAGATTACGCGAAGCCATATCTCCAATACATCTTCAAGGCGTGGTGCTTGATTTAGCTCACGAAAGGCTTTAACTTCTATTATTAACATCATTTCAAAATTAAATATTACGATCTTAAAATATCTCTAACTGCCACGTCACAGCGAAAACATATGACCTGTCAAATGCAGGAACGTTCATTAAAAGTGGATTAGGCTTGGCGCCAGAGTCCAGACAACTGTCAAAAATTTTAATGCAGTCCAAACCTACAGCAGTTGCTGACGGAAACAGAGGTGTTAACTCCGTGGAGTACAGTCCTTCTTGAGAAGTTAATACTTTAGCAGTTAATCAAGTTTCCCGCCTTTTACGAAACCAGAAGTTTCACAAGACCCTATCCTGAAGTAGATAAATCTAGTCCGCATCACGTCATATTTATTTAAAACATGTTTCAGTATTATTCTTTTCCCTTCAGGTTTCCCGACTGAAATTTTGTGTGCAACTG
>NW_019059957.1:609210-626941 GCF_000696155.1 Zootermopsis nevadensis | reverse complement strand
CCCGCCCCCCCCCCCCCAGCCCCCTTTAACTCATCAACCTGATAATATCTGATGAAGAGCACATATTTCGGAGCTCCACATACACAGCTTTCTCCATTCTTCCCTCCCAGGTCCAAACGTCTTCCTCAGTACCCTGTTTCAAACACCCTCAATCTTAACTAAACGTACTCTGTTTAAAATTAAAATAGAGTTATGCAGATTGAGTGAAGTCACTCCCTTCAAACAGGAATAAGAATAATGTGCGTAGTCGGAAGAAAAGAGGTGGAAGAAGTTCTTGCTTTTGATTCCAAGATCTTCCTTTAAAATGCATCAATCTCAGGATTCGGAAATTCCTATCACATACCTCTTCGTTTGCGCACTGATTCAGCATCCCACCACATCTGAACCGCCTCGCCTCGCCCCACCTCACCTGATTTCTTTTCTTTTACATCTCCCATTTGTCTTTAAAAAAGGGTAAACGTGTTAGACCACTAGAGACATGACAAACTATAGCTGGACGAAACATTTAGGTAGGATCAACTTACATTACGTAAACCATTTCCAAAATAATGTTATAATCTTATTACTGATAATGATGATAATGCCACTGATATTATCCTCATCATCGTCGACGTCACAAGGAGAATGAGATGATGGGAGGTACACGTAAGACACGCGGGGAAGGAGGAGAAAAATGCATACAACATTTTAACAGAAAGAAAAACACTGAGATGACGATATGGGAGACCGAGGTGTAGATGGAAGAAACATATTAAAACGAGTCTTAAAAGAGATAAGGCTCCTCAACATCTGTTGCGCCCTGATATGATATTGCAGAGAAAATCCAAATGGAATGTCAAAATGACATTAGAGAAAACGGGAAATCTGGCTGTTTTTTATAGACATCCGCTCGATTTGTAGCGCACAGAACAGAACTACAAAAAGACAGCACACATTTATCATGATTAAACCAAACATGCAATACAATAATACGTACAATATTTTCCTGCAAAAAATTTCTTCTCTCACCATAGCTCTGAGAAAGGAGTAAATGGCACCCTGTATTTACAGACTAGATATGAGTTCCGATTTGTGTTTCGTCCTTCATTATGAAGCTCCTTCAGAGCTACGCTTCATTTAACAAGAGAAACTGGTTAATGAGGCAGTCATAATTAATGACATGAACAGTATGCTGATTCAGAATCTGAGCGGCAGTCTGGTTCATTTCCGGGACTCTTAATTATGTTTAGATTTTATCCACATATAGCTTACATCAAACAACTACGCCTAAACCATGTTCAGCGATGTTTTCAAGACGGTGTATTCTGAACTCAATTACCAAAATGCTTTATGCTTCCCTCCTCCTTTCCCGCTCTTTCACGGCTAATTTGCAATTATTCGAATCGCGACCAAAGTAAGAGAAGAACAACATGAGAGTGGTCTCAATTAATCGCTCACAATTAAATGATAATATAAATTAATAACTCAAGAATCGTCTAAAGCAAGGAGATTCTGTACCGCCATAGCGTTTCAGCTTCTTTTTACAGTACCCATTATAAAATATCCGAGAAAATTATGACAAACTGTAGATGAATGGGATACGTAAGCTCCCGGTATATGACGACCTGCTAATTTATCGGACAACATGAATACAGCAAATAAAGACAGGAAGTATATAAGACGCTAGTAATGATGTTGGGCTAGAAACAAAAATCTCAAGGAGACTAAGCATGGGACACACACTCATGTCTTATGCTTCTTTACACAGAAGGATGCAATTAAAGGTGCTTTGAGAACAGAATGGACACCGCAGAAGATGTTCTTATCGGAAGAATTATTAAGCAATGTACACTCGTATGTTCTTAATTTGAACTGCAAATTATTATTTATTCACTGACGGGATATGAATGTTTACTAAAAAACCGAAAGAAATTTCGTGGAAACAAAGGGAAGATATTTGAAATACAATTTAATCATTAATATGTAAGCAAAAAAAGACAAGGCTAATTCTTTTTGCAGCATGTCAAAGTCAAATAACACACAGTGAATTTCTCATGTAGCAAGAGTTTCTACGCGTCTCTTGTCTATAAATCAATTAATTCCTCGAGTCTACATCGTGCAAAATATGACAAACATTAATAATTTACATGTTTCAAGAAAACTACAGCGCTTTCATTGCCACAATATACTATTTGTCATTTCCTCTTGAGAGAAACTCAAGTAGAAGTCGAAAAGGACTAGTTACGTATAAAAAAGGAAGTTTACAAACAAAACTACATCTCCCAGGGCCCACAGAGCAGTAGCTTAACAATAAGAGGAAGGATGAAGACATTTTGCCTTAAGAGCTATAAAAAGAACTGCAGTGGAGGTAAGGTCGGGGCTGCTCAGTACTGATATGGATACAAAGGAAAGCAAGAAGGAATGGAGGGTTGACGAGAAGACACACCTTCTCTGAAGCGAAACTGGAATTGGTGCTTGCGCCGAACACTCGACTTAATTCAACCTTCGCTGCATAGACACTGCTGTTCTCCCCATCTTCCGACACTAAACCCAGCAACAAAGTGATAAAGGCACAGGCCTACAGCTGAGAAATGAGTGTTCTGCTGAAGATGGCTGTCTTCTGGGTTGTTGCGCCGTGTAGTCTGGTATAAGTTTACCGGCGATGCCCTGATGATGGAAGCAGCAAGGACGTCTGAAACGTCGGCAAAACTTCTACCAGACTACACGGCGCAACAACCCAGAAGACAGCCATCTTCGGACTCACCGCCGTGTAAACCTCAAATCCTACGAGTGGTCTGCGGTTGGTGGATCGAAAGCTGAAACTCATTTTATGCGAAGTTAACTTTATCTAAGGCGGATTTGAGGTTTTCACGGCGATGAATCCGAAAATGGCTGTGTTCTGAGGTGTTGCATAGTGTGGTCTGGTAGAAGAAGAAAGATGATATCGCCCTGATAATGGAGGCAGCATGGATCTCTAAAACGCTGGTAAATTTCTACCAGACTACACGGCGCAACAATCCAGAATACAGGCATCTTCATCTTAGACGTCGGAAGGATAATACCATTGTCTGCAAACATACCGTTTCACCCTGCGATCATGTGAGCTACGGAAATTTGCGGGAGGAAAAAAGCCATGGTGATGAGTATACTGTATACTAGTGACGACGGTGATATATAGATATTCTACAAAAGCATTCGCTTCTTGGAGACGACTATTTATCAAGACGACCATATTAATGGCACTGTCTTTTGACTGCAATCGGTAAAACTTGATAGGCTTGAATTATGCAAATATTAACATGTGTAAGTTCCCTTCACCTAAATTGATTTCAAGTGTAATTTTGTGTAACAAACTCGATGAACATGCACGAATATATTTAGGATCATCTGATGGAATGTGTCATAAATTCATTAATTTTAATGATAACAACAAAGTATAAATTTCAACTGCTGTAATTCATTTTGGGAGTGTTTCTACGTAGTGACCAACGTAAACTTCAGGGCTAACATGGAGACGGCATGTTCCTCCGAAACTTTGGTACCTGCGTATGAGACCAAATCGGTCACAAACCTAGAGCAACATCACTGTCATCTTCAAACCTCATACAATAAGGCCTAATTGCCTATTAAGAGACCTTCTTTTCTCCGCAATAAGAATCCTGTATGTCTTGCTATCTTCGCTTCACTGGTGAACGCGACGGCAATCTCTTACAAGTACAAGAAACTTGCATTTCTATCAAACGAGAAAGTGTGGAAGACATTTTCTTTAGTAATTCAACCCCTCGTTACCCTTTGTAACTCCTGACACATACCAGCTAACAATCCGGCTCGCTGTAGAGTGCAGATATTCAGAATTCCGATGTTTATTTAACTCATGGATAGAAGCAAGCATAAGAGAAGACGGAAATAAAGGAAAAGCAAATATTGTTAGTAAACTCTCGTTTGCAGCAAAATGTAAACCGCCAGAATACACATTCTAAAAGCACAACTTCAATCTCTGGTCTTTGCCATTGCTTTTCATAAATTTCAGACAATATATTTCATGCACAAAATCCACTTCCGTAAATTCTCTACAAACTCAGGAAACGAGAAAGCATTTTCAAAGATGTATGGCAGCAACAAAAATCTTTTAACGATTTTAAATGCAGTAAGCAGTAACTAGGCATACATCTAAGTAACAATTAATAGACTAACTGCCTGATGCAATGATGAGCATTTGTTAGCAGTTCTGATCGAATTTTACCTGTTGCGGAACCAAATGATTCATTACAGTCATAAGAAAAGTTTAGTACTGGATCCTATTCAACGTCAGTTCAATACTAGTTATATCCTCAAACACTAATCCACTAAAATTTGGTCTAATATTATCCTCCTATTTATGCTAGGAATGGTCCTCCTCAATTTTCCATAAATTATTTCCGTCCATGCGTGCTGCATGACCATTAAAAAGAAACCTTTTGTTTTAATCGCCTTAAAAATATTAGCTGAAGACAACGTAGCATCTCGCTGTGTATTTTCCTCCAAACCCTTCTCCATATCCTTACTAAATCACCATAGTTGCGTCCAAATATTCTCCCCATACAACCGACAAACCAAATTACGTTGTGTGGTAGATGTTTACCAGACAAATTATATACGTAGAAACGTATTTTCTGCACTGTTTCACTGAAAAACCTTCGACACCAGAGATAAATCCGAGTCAAGCCATTAAAAGACACATCTTGCAGATATTTATATGAAATTAATTAATGACGCAGTAAACGAGATGTTCATTTATAGATTCAAACAGCCATAACCTTCCTTCATATATATTTATATGACAGACTGCGCCAACGTGCGCCTGTGTGCTGATAAGCAAGAAACAGTTTGCATGAAACTTATTACAGGCAACCGGTTTCCTCTGTATTTGACCTGCGTAAGTCTTTTATATCATTACTAAAGCAGTCGCTGCCTGTCTGAAATAAGGTCATAAGATATCAATGTGAAAGAGTCCTAAGAATGAATTGTTCAGACATGGCTAATTCGGAGCACTTCAATACAAAGGGTCGCCCGTGAAGGCAAACGAAAGACAAAATAAATGAAACAATTAAAAGCTAAAGAAAAGAAGGAATGATAGGAGAAAGAAAGAAGGAGAGACTAAGAATGAGAAGGGGTGCACCTCCAAAAGTTGCAAGACAAGGGCTTCGTTTCCTCAAGGGATGTAAACAGACTGCGGGAGGGTAAAAAGCGACAGACTAAACTTCCAACGTTGTGAGAATTCCAGGCACGCGCTCTCAGTTGGAAATCAAAGTCCTTTGTCTGGAGCTTTCAGCAGTCCAGTCAGATAAGTTGAGAACAGTAGCGACACAGTCCATCTGCTGTTCTGCACGGCTGATTATTGCATTCAATCTGACAGTGCATTTATGAGCAGTAGGTTTTCTTTTCAATGCGAGATTTCCAGGATCTCACGGCAGCGAGTATGAAGATTCTGGGACATTGCGCCGCGTGGTTTCGCAGAAGCTGACCGACGATTTAAAAGTGCTTACTGCCTCCATCAGGGCGATAATGATCTCATATGATTGAGGCAGTAAGAACTCTTTATTTCATGTTTTACTCAGTTGTGAAAGTAAGAAATGCGATGAAAAGAGGCCTGAAACTTCAACCAAATACAGCATAAAATTAAAAGAGTAGAACGAACTCGCGGTCACCTGGCTGAGAAACACTGCTCTAAGTTATAAAGCCGTGTCGACTTACAGGAATATACCAACGGTTCGGAGGAACATACTGCCTCCATCTTCCGAGATGTCGGTATTTACATACGACGTTACAAGCTAGAAGACCTTATGAACTTCAAATCTCACCTCACGCTGCGTCAACATTAACTCCTTTGTATATGGATAACGTATTAAGAAGAAAAATTCGACCAGGGCAGGGTTGACATGCAATTAGCACATTCTGTGAGCCAAGCACAAGTAAACTTCATCAACTTCAAAGAGCAGGAAGACGTAGACTGTAATGGGATGGCAGCGCCCTGCGATAACGCTCTACCCAAGTCTCCGTTAAGCCGAAGTTAAGCCGCCACAAAGAAATCCTGTCATTAAGGATTACTGAAACTTTCAGAAAACTTGAGCTTCAAATAATGATCGGGCTTAAAAGGAAGCATACATTAAAGAACACTTTTCTTGGTTTCGGCCACTTCATAATTCTACAAGCCTATTACGAAAAGTACACGACTTACTCCTTCAACTTCTGTTTTTCTGCTCTTTTGTTTACCTTCGATTTTTATAACTACGAAAGCAACTGACTTTAAGAAATACACAGCAGTGCAGTTCCTTGTTCTAAGAAAGGCGAGGGACTTCTAGACTAGATGAGCGACTATTATGTTCTCAAGTAGGATTATGCTAGAATGAGATTGTTATATTCTCACCAAATATAATAGGGACGATCAAATCATGGAGGAGGAGACAAATTGGAAGACCTAGTCACTGACGGGAAGATATTAAAATGTACACTAAAAATCAGATGGGACGGTGTTGAATGGATTCAACTGGTTCAGGATAGGGACCAGTGGTGCGTTCTTACGAACACGGTAGCCTAACTGAGCGACTATCTGCTTCACATAAATGAAAAAATGAAGACGAATGATTCAATCACTATATCCTGAGTGAAAACATTTGCAGTTTTCTAAGCTCAAAGTAGACGGCGGCTGCCTGTGATCTTGGAACAACGTGTGCTCGTTTTAGATATCGCTCTGTCCAAGAGCAGAATCAAGAGAAGCAACTGTGGCGACTCTGATGCCCCCACAGTACACCTAATAGTACAGCACTGTCAGGTCGTAACTTATTTATCTCGATGTAAACACACAAGTATTCAATATACTAATCTAAACAAGAACTGAACATATATGCAGGATGTTGCACTCCTAACACCATCCTGTACAAGGTTTATCTAAGGTCTCTACACTGGAAGCAAACACAGAACAGAAGCACAGCAAATACTGTTAAGAAAATAACCACATCTACAAGACACTCAAGTGCAGAGTAAGCCTACAACAAAAAAAGCAATGGGGAGGGGAAGAGAACGAAGGAAGACAAATTATATAAAATAATGGCAGTGACACTATTATTTTATAGTTAAAGACGGATACAAACTCAGTCAAGCTAAATAATAAAAGTAGTAGTCTTTTTTGGGGGGAGTTCAGGATACCGAAGTATTCAGGAGTATAGTGCTCCAAATTACTCTTATTATTAGCAGATTTGTTTGTAACATGCGGCCATACGAATGTCGAATGTCAAGTACCAATGATCAATTACAGTGCATATATAAATATTTCGCACAGCCGCCATGTTATCACTACACGCTTAAAAACTCATATCGAAAAGTGTTTCAATAAAATTTGTAAGCATTCTAACGCGGTTCTTACTAAACAATTGATCCATTAGGCCATTGGCATGTTGCTGTGCTCCACGGATATAAGTTTTAGACCGTAATGAGGTCTATGTCTTATTCTATGTAACAATTCTGTCACTGGAAGTTATTTTCAGAACAAACTATTCGATATAAGCGACATGTTAAGTGAACTTTGAGCAGATATTGGACCACAAAAAGTAATATTCAATTCGCTCAGCAACTGTGGTGTAGACGCCCAAAACCAAAATTCATCTACTTCCGTTCAGTACTTTCGGAGATGAAACGTGAAGGGACCGATAAATGAACACAATTCTCTCTTTGAGCGTCGATTTATCCATCGCGTGCAAAGAACACAAAGAAGTGTAGAGCAGCTGGAATTGAAGCTAGTGCCAGTAGTTAACTGAAGTGATATTTGGTTAGCATTTTACAGTTACGAAGTGAAACGGTTTAACAGAATGAAATAAAACACAATTTAAGAAAATAGAGAGAGTGCTACACATGAAAACTTCATCCATTTAAAGTTTAAATTGAATACTGTTGTGGAGTGAAGCATCTTCATGCACAAAACCGGTAAGCCACAGTTTCCATCAACCTATCAATTGTATTCAGTGTATATAGCTACGTGATTAAATTTCATGCTGGGGAAAAGATATAATTACTCTTCGGAGGGCTGTGGGAATGACAATGGCCACTGAACACACGCGACACGTGCATCATAATTACAGCTTAAACAGTCATTAATTCAGCAGCGTGAACGAAACCACAAACTCGACAGCAGAAAACGACATGCAAACTCTAATTTATCAATTACCAGGTTTGATGAGGGGCAGGAAAAAACCGTATACATTGGGAAAGAACAATCTTTCATGTCAGCGGGCCACACAAATTCAGGACTTGGAGCTGTAAACCGGAGTAAAATATTCATTCTTTTATAATGAAATATTCTTTTGATACTTATGAGTGATGACACTTTACAAGCGTGGGACATCAACCCTCCCCTTAACCTCCAACCTAGAAGGCCAAGGTATTTATCACGGTAATTCGTCCTTCAGAGCGAATGCCTCTACCACTGTTACCGAGATCTCTCCTCACAGATGAAAACAAGCTTTAAAGAGATCTAACAGAACAGCGGTACACAAATTAGGACCCCGGGGTAGAAAATGGCAAATTAAAAAGTTCAGGTCAGTTGTTCGGATATTAACAACACTGCCTATTATTAATCTGCACTTTCTCAGACATGATATAAACAACATACTGTAATCGTAAGAAAGCTCTATAAGTTCATGGAAATGAACGTTTTTGAGATACTGGTACACCAAGGTAAGATTACTTATTAATATAACTGACCGTACCTACAACTGAATATCAAAAAAGGCTATTGGTGCCCACTCAAGATAGGTTCAATTCGTAAAATCTTCATTCACAGTTGAGGATGTCGTACGTGAATTAATTACTAGTGAGCCTTACAATAAGCATCAATTTTTTGCTTATACTAATGAGATATTTCTGCATGTGGATCCCCTTTAACGATTTTAAAACCTTAATCCTATTTTCATTAAACCTTGCGATTAAGATTAACCACTGGCACACCAGATTTCTCTACCAGTGCATCAGTGGCTTCTAAAATACAAGAACAAATAATTGTTGGTAAACATTGACGAAGAAAGTCTATTTCTTAAACACCATATTAAATTTATTTCTAGTGTAAGTATAACTCAAATTTCGAAAGACAATCATGAAGTGTTTTGGGGTAGAAAATTCATTTCCATTATGTTACAACAAGCCACTGAACACAGAAGACGAAATTGTAAGTGTTATAGAAGAATGAGACAGAGTTATCTTTTACATAAAATGTCAAATTTCAGCAATTCTGTGTACCAGAAAATCAATGCAAATTAATTCCTTCTAATGCTCAAGAGATACATACAATCCCTGCGTCTCACCCGAAACTTTGTTCATCCGCTTAGAAAGTGGATAACGTCAACAGCACAACTTTCGGAGAACACAACGCAGCCCAGTTAACGAGATAACTTACATCACGCCCCGGGCTCGCATATCAAACCAACAAGTGTAACATGCACTGTGCAGCAAATTTTTATTATGATATTAAAACAGAAATAAAATTAACTTTCAAATAATTCCGAGCTTTTATTCATATGACGATGGCTGTATTCTGGTTTGCAGCGCCATATGTCCGGTACAAGTTTACTGACGTTTCAGACGCACTTGTTGGCAGCAGCATCAGGACTCTGATTATGAAGGCGGCAAGCACCTCTGAAATGTCGGTAAACTTCTACCAGACTACACGGAGCTGCAACCCATAACACAGCAATCTTCATACTCACCGTCGTGAGAACCTCAAAATCTATGCACATCTCTCTGGAAGCAATAAAACCCGGATGCTTATTGATTATCCCTCTCCTTCAGTATTTTAAGTGCCAAGACTGAACTATTATCAATGGAAAAGGCATTGATTTATGATTGTAGGCATGCCAAACTGAAGCAAACAAAACCTAGAAATAGACATTACAAGAAGCGACAGATGTTTACCATTCAACCGATAAAACAATGGATCACCAGGAAAGGGAAGGAGGGAATACTCACATAAATTGCATAAAATCAAAAAGGATTATCTGGATATTTTAAAACAATCTCTTTAAAGGAAAGGAAAAAGTCAGACAGCGAAAGAGATAAAAGGATATTGGGAAGAACATGATGGTATCGAGTTGAAGCAAAGCGAAGTAGACGCAGATACCATATCACAACCAGAAGAAAACATCTATTTCAAATTATGTGAACCACAAACGTCACTACTCAATAAGATGTCACTTTCATAACAATTCAGACCCAGATAAACGTACATACACTGTGTGTATTTCGTTGGCTGTGTAGGTTTACCGTCACTCGACCCTGCTGACAGCCACTAGCATCGCGCAATTAAGAACACGCATAAAGATACTGGGAACACAGCCAATTTATTCTGTAGTGTAATATATTCACGATAAAGGTCCATATAATTATGAGACTGCAGATGCGAGCTTTATATTGGTACCAATAATGAACAATCAACTGAAACACATCATGGCTGTATTAAATGCTCTGACCACTGTCCATTGTCTATACAAACAACGAGTCGTATAATGCAATGGAAACCATATTTTGCGATTGTCCATCCCTCAATTACCCGCAAGTTCGTTTATTGCAGACAGAAACTGTATTAAATTTTGTGAAAGTTAATAACACTACAGATATCACAGAGCATGCAATCAAATTAACTTTCCTTGTATTTCTTTACACATTCAATAAATATTTATCACGCGAGAGCCGCATATCTTCATTAGATGTATGGCGCCCAACCAACATCACAACACAATAGCACCAGGAACTTCTTCCTCGGAGTTAAGGCAACCAAAGTGTTAGCCCACCATTCATCTCAAGATTCAGACGTTAATGCGTGCATTTTACCTCCAATCCTCACACATTTTCAATGCGTGGCGCTGACGCAAACGGACAGTAAGCACTTCTGAAACATCTGTAAACTTCTACCAGACTACATGGCGCAACATCCCAGAAGATAGCCATCTTCAAACTCGCCGGCATGAGAAACTGAAATCTCGCCTGTATTCTACTATATTACCGTTCCACTCAGTCTTCAACTTTACTCCCACAAGAAGTTCAAAATGGGTGTCACACTTACGCGTTCCACTTGTTGCGTTAAAATTTTAAAACTCTGAAACCCATTTTCTTTGGGATACTTTAAGTTAACGTGAGCCGGGTACAGTGACTACCTACGGGTTGAACAATCGGAGTTCGACCCCGAAACAGGCAGAAGATCTTCTTCGAGCCTTTAAGTCCAGACCGGCTCTGGGGTCCACCCTGCTTCCTGCCCAATGGGTACCGGGGTCCTTTCCCGGGAGTAAAGCGCGGCAGGGGCGTGATGTTGACCACTAACCCCTTCCTAGTGCCGTGGATGAGAATGAGTTGGAGCTATACCTCCTCTCCCGTAAGTGATTACACTGGCATGTAACGGATGGCTTTGCTTTCCTAGAAATTGGCACAGACATTAAGAACGATAACGAAACGAGGGAAACTATTTCTGAAACTTAAGAATACAAGGCATTCACACACATAAAAGAAACAGTTGTGCCAAGCTTTGCCTAACAAATACTTTTCTGTCAGATGATTTACACCAGTAGTAGGCACCTGGTCTTTCGTCAGACTTAACACAGTATATGGACCACGGGCAGATTTCTCTGGTGAAATACTAAGTATGTTAATAATTACTGACACCCAGGCACTGGGAAGTTGATATCAACAGTGATGTTTGTTAACAAATCACTGAAATTTATTAAACAAAACATATTATACAATTCCCTTGCGGACCTGCGGGGAATTTTGGATCTTTAAATTGGTCCTCGTCCAATATAAAGTACCTCGCCAGAGATTAAATGACAACAAAAATCTACATTAATCTATAGTCTCGTAATCTCTCGGGGAACATTCACATACGTACACTAATCGAAATAAACCACAAAACCAACAGATTAAACAGCAGTGATTGGGCTTCCTGACACATTTTCCGTGGTAGACTATTACTCAATCCGTCTAAGAGAGTGCTTCAGACAATGCCTTGAAATGATCCACAAGAATAACAACGAGCCCAGGCTTTATAATTCACGGCCTACAACTTTACAATTCCATTCGACGGTAATAACATCTGCAGTTGATACACCGACCTTAAATAGCCATATAAACAAACAACATGAATATATATTTTGTTATAAAATTTATGCACTCGTTTATATCGCCTCAACACACGTTGGAGGTGTTTGAGAATGAAGTGTTCAGAAGTGAGGAGAGTTTCTGGACTTGAAAAAAACGATAACAGGACAGAGAAAATTACATAACAGAATCTTCGTAATTTGTACTTTTCATCTAAAGGGAAGAGACCACTGGGTGAAATGTAGGCTAACTGTAGGACTAAAATGGATATTTAACTGTACACTAGATTGGTAAGGATGAAGTCTGAAGATTTCTGACGATAGTGCGTAAAAATCTGTAAACAGTTTTTTTTTACTTTATCCATCGTCTAAATTACAAACAGAAATAAAAAACATAACGTTTCGGAAGCTTGATATTCTTCCGTCTTCAGGTAGAAAGGTCTGAAGCTAGTTCAACCAGGGGGGCCTAACAACTAGGGTTTCTGTTCTTTCCTTTTTACCTTCTAACGGATGTCATATTTTGTATTTCTCATGACAAATAAAACAGTTTGTTGTAATTTTAATGACTTCCACGACGCAAACCTTTTTTGCAGTATGGAAGAAGTTATAGGCTGGCAGAGAGCTGCTCGTAAAATAACCCATACATATGACATCCTTCAGAACCAAAGTTACAACGCGGTAAAATACAATACTGCTTTGTCGCAAAATAAAATGTTATTATTTTATTTACGCAATGAAATTAAAAAGCGTTTCTTACTTAGCTCCATTAATTAAAAAGAGAAACTTCTATAGTAAAAATCATTCGTGTGCACCTAACTTAATTTAAACATTAGACAGTTATATATAGGGCCTACATTTAATCCGATTTATATTCGTAAAATGTAAATGTGGCATGGCGAGGCAATTTGGAACAGATTCTGTTGGCAATGTCCCTATACACCACGGCAAAGGGATAAAGTTAAGAACACGAGGAACCAAGAATAGCCCGTATATAATATAAAATCGTGAGGCTTCTGTGCTGCGGGAATTCACATGGTAACGGTTTTCAGGGGCAATATATCACGCTTTCTTGTTATAAAAACCATAAACACGACGTTTGCCAAATCCACTATATGAAAATTCCACATGAAATACTCGAAGACAAACAGTCTCCAATATGGGATGTTTGCATTACACTCACAGCCTTCTGTGCTATGATCCCGTATTACACTTGAAGCTATGTTCAATATCAATGTTTAATAAAAGTTTTAATACTCGATACAAGAATAAAAGTATTTTACAAATGACAGATGAAACCGTATACGGTCTATTCGTGTAAAAACAAATGTGAAATGCGTGCATTCGTTATGTTGTCAATTGCGTATGTCGGTCGTGTGTTACATGCAGCAAGTTCATAAATCTGGCTAATAATAAACCTGAGGTAAATTTTAACCCATATCTCATAAACTAATCACAACACCCATAAGCAGTAAACTAAATCCTTGAATGTTTAAACCACAATAACACTTTAAAATTCAATGGCAACTACGTGTAAGCTACAACCTGATTTTACATTTAGTAACTCTGCACTTTGTCCACAGAGTCTATTTAAGGATTTCGTATCATTCACAGAATAAACAGCCCCGTCTTCCTAAACAACATTAACCAAATGGTCTTTATAATAGTGGAATGTTGAATTTTCCTCGAGCTAGGAACTGTATTTTTAAACATTACTTAGATGAGCTTTGACTTCAAATGATTTAAACAGCTGCGTATTTACAACTCAGAAAAGAACGAGTTCAAGCATTTCTCGCCTGAACACCTAACACCTGTGATAACGAACTACATATGGAATAAGAGGTCTGACAAACACAGCCGAACCAATTCTGTAATAAATACGTGCAGATATTGGTCCAAATATCTTAATTTCGTAGTGCTTAGTTGTAGAGAGACATAATCAGTTCGGTTATGTCAGACTTCTGCTTCCTGCTCTTTCATCCTCTAAATGACAAAATACAAGAAAATAACATGAATATTTACTACAAAATTTAAACGGTAAACAAACTATACAAAAAGTATAAATACAAATATAATTTGACACACGTAACTATTTTTTAAAATCGTGTCTTAGTAGGAAAGAGCCATTCACCCTTCCATCAGTTTTTCTCTCCGTTCTAATCATTCACATGCAGTGAACATTACTCACGCTATTTTTTCTCTAAATATTATTCTTATCCCAATCTACCAATTCCTATTAGAAGAAACAAATGAAAAAAATAAAGCATTATGCAGTGGCTTACAGTTTTAGCACAAAAACCCACCAAAGCTCAAATATTTTATACGGATGAAATGAAAGCAAAAATTAAAGTAGAAGAGTGGAAGAATATGACGAATAATCCGGCTCAGAATAGGGCCCAGTGACGGAGATTCCCGTTCCATAAAAGGCGGGGAATTTATTGACTAGCTGAATGAGTATCAGCTTCTCAAAGGACTCTGCGGCATGGAGTGAATTAGTTAATCGTTTCGTTGATGGACCACGCCACGGTTGAGGACTTTCTGATGCCCTGATGATGGAGGCAGCAAGGACCTCTAAAACGCTGGTAAACTTCTACCAGACTACACGGCGCTACAACCCAGAAGACAGCCATCTTCGGACCCACCGTCGTTAAAACTCAGACCCTACATTGTGCAGACCCAAAACTTGGCCATGAGTTGGGCCGTTCGTCACTCAACGAGCAGAACAATAAATAAACTTAAAGAGGAGAGGAGGGAGCTCCCATCTGGCTCTCTGACAACTTTCAGCTGTCATCATCGCCATGAAAAGTCCTCTTATTATGTTATAAAGTAATACAAATTATGAGACCCACCATTATTATATATTTTTTTCTACTTCAACCCTCTTAATACCAGACAAGATTTCTTGGTATTTCATACGGGCTCAGCCTACTAAATTCGTATCCAAATACATGTAAAATTCATGTCACTTTCAGGTACGACTGGAGGCAAGAATACCAAGGAACACTCCACAAAACTTTGTCTATCTTTTCTTATCAGAAAATTATCACAAATCATGCATCAGCGATTGGGAATACCAGTCACATCTACGAATTCAAGACAGGAACCGAGTAAGATCATAAATGCCACTAATTTGAGGTTAGTATGGTATTACAGACGCGTGAAGTACAGTAATACGTAACAGGAACTGTGATGGAAGTACGAAAAATAAAAATTGCTTCATATATAAACACGTTCCACAGACCGTGACTTCTTACTTACAATATTTCCCAAGCACAGAGTTATTACTTTGACACATTATGGGCACGTTAGATTGTACTTGGAGAGTTGGAAGGCATAGTTTCATTCAACATACTGGTCTTAGTTTCGTGCTTTAAAACTTTCAGGAAACTCTGATGCTTATGGAGTTACTTTCAGGAGTTGATAAGTTTTGGAGACTCGGAGTAACACAACAAGCGCTCTACTCCGACAGAGGACACAGTGTATAGGTCAACCTGTGTTTTGACATGGCCTTCAGCTTCGCGCACACAGCTGCAGCGTGCGACACGCGACACAACGCACGTGTAACTTCTGCGCACTCACGGGTGTTCTTTCCTTATAGCCCTCCAGTCACGGTATTTGGAAGGAAGCCCTCACAACACGAACGAAAAGCCGAAATACTCGTAAAAGATTAAAAATAGTGAGCGCATTGAACCTGTCTCATACGGATGGAGGATACATAAACAGTTTCGGGTCAAAATTATCAAAGAAACAAGAGCAACGTTCACGACGACGAAAGAGACTGGTGTTAATTTCTAAAATATCGGGCTTGAAATTCGTCCATTAAGATTCAATTTTAGTTCCAGTATCCTGGGCTTTAAGAGAGGCAATAATATTGAAACCTGGTGATTCCGAGGAATTTCATAAGCGAAGCGTTATCAGCAAGGAAACTCAAGACTGGAAAAGTTTTTCGCGGAATTTTCAATTAAAACCTCCACTCCTGTTCCACCTGGGTAACAACATCCTATCACACATTATTTAACCCACGGTGGTTCTTTTCTCGGTTTGCTGCCAGACTCAAACTTCCTTCCACAATGCTGAAACTGATATCCTTGTTTCCTAATTAAACTAATGAACACTTTTAATATTCGCCTCGCATAAGCCCTGCCGAGTACAGTGTGGGAAATATGTAGCCTGCTGGCAATGTTTCTTCATAACCGTGTATGTGCATTAATTAAAAAATTAATTAAACCGTACTTAGTTTCAGTATACAGAATGTTCAATGCGAAAAATAAATTCGACTTCTCCCCTCTGTTAATGTTTCCTAAATACTGATAACAATGTTAACAATGAAAGTCGCGTGTCCATTATCCTCAGTCACTGCAAGTCAATCATCTTAGACTTTTTCCAATAAGCATGGTGATAAACTTCATGCAAAAAGTTCTGGTAAAAAAAAATTATGGAGGGCAACAAAGTCAAATTTCATTACAAACAATATTACTCGCAGAATCGAAATCTTATCGTAAGACCACTTTGAAGGGCTTCCACAGTCCTTAGAAGCGCCTATTAAAATCGCTCCATCAGTCAGTAGGCATCAAACAGTTCGCGAACAAAAAAAAAAAACTATTGCGATTAAATCTGATATTGAAGAACTTTATGGAAACAAATGTGAAGCAATTTCAGTTATATGGCTCGGATATTTCTGACGGGCATTAAAATTTTATTGGTACGTGTTATTCTAAAGGAAAAGTTTCCATTGTTTCAGCAGTTGATCGCAATTAAAAAAAACTAAATTCTTCACGTAGATTAAATTGCCTTGAAATCATATTTGTTCTGTTCTGTTAAATTTAATGCTTCATTACAATACGGTTTTAAAGCACACATTAAACTGTATACGGAACTTTCTTTTGGTGTCCGTAATAACAGCAAACAATGAAGACTTAGTACTGATTACTTATTCAGTATATTACAAACGAGGTAGTTCGGACTTCTACGAAAATGGAGTATCAACTAACAGTCTTATGAATATTTGCATATGAATATGTTTGTTTATTAGTTCATTGTAGTCATAATTAATCAGTTTAGTAAAGAGCTTCACTTCCATGGATCAACTCGAAATTTTCTGTCAGCTTAGTTTTGTTCGAGCACGCCATTTATAATTCCTTCCGCCAAACGCACGTGTTACGTGTACACTACTTAGGCCTACTCCTCATGTAATCTAGTTAACACTACATCTAATGAAAACGGGTTCGATTTACTCGGTTTAGGATTATAGATCGTATTCAAATAGCGCAAGTATTGAGAAAAATCTTGATAAATCTGTACTTGTCAGAGGAAATCTCATTCACATCACCGTGCACACGTTTTAAATACAATTTTCAATGGGAACACAGCCAGAAATTAGTAAGAACGTTGAATTGCTTGTTACTTTAAGCTTCCAATAAGCTTTACAATAATATACGAGCAAAACATAAAAATCTTGTGAAGACATCACTGCCAGAGTGTTCCTAACCAACTACCGTATTCTGACGGACGCGAGACGACCGATCGTTATGCTACGTCAAGTCATTTAATGCTTATTTGACTCAGAAAAGTCGCTAGATGAAAAAGAGACTAGTTCATTTACCGGACAATAGACACAGTATATCTACGCACACGTTTTGTGACAA
>NW_019059957.1:583018-609174 GCF_000696155.1 Zootermopsis nevadensis | reverse complement strand
GACTGGATTTAATATCAGGAATTGGCTTCAACCTCACAATTTGAATGTTTGTATGCGGGGAATTGTGTTTCACAACCTATCTTACCGTCTAATTACCATAGATACGACAAATGAATGCCAGTCAATCAATGTACGTTTGTATGTGAATAACACACACAAGCATGCGCAGTAGCACCACATTCAGTCCTGTTTGTGTGTTAACTATTCACAATTGCAACAGAACCACTGTTGGTAAATATTGATTATCAATTGTACGTCTGCATTAGTGAAAGATGTCGGTATTGAACGTTGAAATGTGGTATTTACATTTTATGCTCCGTATTCGGAGATCGAATCCGCTTCGAATAATCCACACTTGGATTTTCATTGGTTTCCTATAGGTCCCTAGCAACGAGCAAAATAACTTAAACTTTACTATAATTTCTACGTTTCCTTTAGTTTACCTTTTATTGAATAATTTCACATAAATCCTCCAAACATAGCAGCGTCGTTACATTACCCACGAAACAACATACTTTTTATTTTATTTTAATTTGAAAAAGATTACATTCCCAAAATTTGCATATTTTTTGCAATGTTAGTAACCTGCATTAAGAGAAGCTACTGCTACTTCATCACTCGTATTTAATATGCCTGGACTGCTTGTCTATAATCTATTTATGTCTTCTGTGATTAGTGGGAGGCATGAACAAACACAGAGATCTCGTTTCATTTAGGGAATCTGTATAAGAGAATAGTAAGTTTAAGCTGAGGAATACGAAAAGAAGTCTTACTTGTTTCTCCAGAAAAAAACGTCGCTCACAGCAACGAGAAAATATAAACGCATGAACTCACCTGAAAGAAAGAGAAACAAACACATCAGAATCTCACAAAAATTCCTTAGGCATGTAACACAAGTTTAAATTACATTTTAGTCGATAGTCACTAGTTACAAAGAACAATTAAATGGCTATATATATATATATATAAAAAACAAAGTATTATAAAGCAAAGCAAAATTTAACGAAAACATAAGTTCTATGTTTAAATTTCTTCCGACTGAAAATCGTATAGGTACTGAACAAATAAAATTGCAAACAGCTGTATTTTCTTGGTGGAAAAGTCTAAAGTGGTTTAATGGAGAAAACACCAACGTTCCGAGAACCATCTTTGTCTTCGTCCTCAGGGTACTGTAGTTGTAGGAGATCCCCTAGCACCCTAAAACGTTGGTCAGTATCTACCAGACTATACGACGGAACATCCGAGAAAACCGCTATTTTATACTCGTCGCCGTGAGAACCTGAAAGCTCACATTTCCGCAGTGTTTGTTACAACTACGAATATAAGACCTGCCTCAATGTAAGAAACGTTTTCTTGCTGCCACTTGGTAGCACACCGGACCTCTCGCACTAATCAAATTCCTCTACGAACATTGCCCTAGAAAATGGATGGTACGTGGTAGCTCAATCCCACGACTGCCAGGATTTGGTCAGACTAAATTCCCTTTCGTTTCTCATTATGGGGCTTCTGAAATACGTGTCTCTTATGCCAAGCAGGGCTGAAGAGATTAAGATTAAACACGCCATATAGCAACAGGGCGAGAGCATGCTTGGCAGAATTTTGACAGAACTGGGCTGTCGCTGGGACGTTTGCCACGTTACGAGAGAAGTGTGCATCGAGTGCTTACGGATGTAGGTCTACTTGGTCATCCTGTCCTCAATAAAACCACAAATGTAAATTTTTAAGTTGATGAGTTTATTATTATGACTGAGTTAAATGCTTTTGTTCATTTCACCTGTATGTCGTCTGATCTGTTTTGGTAGTTTGGTACTGCAGTTATCCCTGCGCAAGAACCAATTGGTTTAGTACGAAGACCAGGATGGGGGAGTGAAAAAACAGACAGACGAGGTTCTGTTTGTGAATGACAGAAAAAATTACACTCTGCCAATTTATACAAGAAAAGTACACACTAGCTCGACTTTACATTTTCAAAGGTGTTTCAAAACAATACTTAATTCGATAAGACACTTGTTATTGCAATATTTAAAACAGTTGTTGACCTCGTTCTTCATCAGTAATAAAAGTCTAAGCAGAGAGATAATTCTTACCAACACAGCATTCAATTCCTATTGAAGAACATTACCGCGTTAGGCCTACATGACAGCGAAATTAAAGTGAAAAACGCATTGAAACATGCAAACGGAAATACTGTGCATATTATTGTGTATAAAATCCAATTTGTCTTTGAATTTAAGAAGTCGAAATGTAATTTGTCCCAGTTGTCGAGAAAGTGTTCCTCCAATACTAGAGAGACGATGATGCAACGGGAAACTGTTTCATCTGCCACTTCCACACCTCGCTAGGCACGAAAGAGACTTCATTAAATACGGACTTGCATGCCAATTTTCCGATAAAACGATTCAGAGAACTAAAGTTCCGGAGTAGGCTGCCGTGAAGCAGGCTTGAATTTTTAAAGTGGTGCAGCTCAGTGTTTCGACGAACTATTCTTTCAGCAGCACATTATTCCACAGAAACATAGGCATGCTTTCTCTGCGCATTTAACGCAAATGCCGTGAGCCTATTAGCACTGTTTCGTATCCAAAACTTTTTAACGGATTCCAATTAAATACGTTATTGGTGACTATATTCAAACATGTAGGGCGAATTAAATTCTGGTCCATATATGTACTACACACACTTCTTACTTTATGACTTTTTCTGATATAGTTTAATTTAATTAAATACAAAGGCAAATAATTTCTAATTCTATGACACTCATTATTTGCACTATTAATCAGCTCCGTCAGCAACAGAATTTGTTACTCTAGGCCAATGCGTACAGTATGAGTGTGTGAACTCATTAGCTCTGGTATCAACAGACTTGTGTCTGCAATAAATTAATATCAGCATCAATTAAGGATTAAAATCGCAGCCAACACGTTTTGAAAATGTCTGTTACAAGCTGGATTAGCTATATTTCCTCATAATTTTATATTCAATGGGAAGTCTGGGCCCAGTTGACCAAAACGAGTTCTCTGACTTTAGAAAACATTTCCTATTCAGTAAGACTCTTTAAACAACAGTGAAAGGATAAGCGCTTGTTAGATATTCTACTCTGAAATCAAATTATGAAGTTTCTCAAAAACGGTTATTAAAACAAAAGCTATGTAGGGTAAGCCAAGATAAAAAAATGTGCAACCTACCAAGGTCTGTAATTCTGTTTCAGCGATTTTTCGACTCGATGCATATTTAATGGAATACGCAAAAAGATAATGAATGTTCATAAGCAATGAACGGGAACTAACAGCTACATTGTGAATAATTTATTCCAGTGAATTCTGCTTTCCTGATTGGTATGGAGTTCTTAACAGGAGTGGAAAGATGCTTGACGCATACAATACGCTAAAATAAAATGATTAAGTTCCTGAAAAATGGGTCAATTTACATAAACTAATTGCACGAGAAAAAATCTTACCCTAACATATGAAAATACTGAATATTATATGAATAACATATCGTCTTGATGTACAATTCATATAATACATAAAGAAATTAATGTCCATAAGAAATTAAATGATTTCAGAAAATTTAGCCAAGCCAAAACCAAATTTGTCGGATTTTAAATATACGTCTGACAACCAAACTTCATTTTAAAAACTTTCGCCCTTACTAAATCACGTTCAGTAGCAAGTATACCACAAATGAGTCTAAAACCGAAGGGGTGTTTGGGACATAAGAGTAAGCTCTAGTATCCTCATTAAACAGAGCAAAATTTGTTCACGCAACATTAAAAGCAACTGGCGAAGTCTGAAGTGAAACCACAAACCAGTATGCCTACTGCAGCAATTAGCGCCAGCGTATCCATGACCCAACTCTCGCGGTCAGTCCGAACAACGCATCAAAATTACATGCGCCAGCGAGAAAGATGTACACATTTCGCACTTCGCGGTGCATATGTTAATGAAAGTCCATCTGCAGACAAGAGAATAATCGCTATTACGAAAACAGAGTACCAGTACCGACCCTTCTATCTGGGCAACCCTACCCGATGTTCTTCGTAACATGATGCCCGCGAAAGTCTCAAATCCTATATGAAGCTGACTACTTATCCCCTTCTAGTGCCAAGATTAATAATCCTAGGATACCTTCACTGTGTGATATTCAAGAACAAAAACAACACCAGTACTTCTTTACCTGCATTGTAATTAATATATATGCTCAAAAGTTGTAAACATTTTTGAGGATAATATCTACGAAGTACTTTGATGCATAAAATGATATTCACGGCATAATGATGATTGCATGATGACAGTATCAATAATGGCCATGCTAATTTTAACAGTAACTAAGGTTACGTTTACTTGACAAGATCGAAAAAAGTACGTATAAAACCTGAAGAATAACTGGCAAGCAATTTTACAACTAAATAAAATTTCGGCCTTATGTTTTGTTACGTGACAAATATCAATCAATTACAATTATCAGTATAACACCCCTAACAAATCAAAACAAATGACTGCTGTTTGTTTCGTACAGATGAGAACATTTACATACCATACGAGGAAAAGTATTATCAGTAATTCATAATATGAACAGTTAAACATGAAACTAGCACTGTCAAAACAAATACCATACACTTGACAGGTGCCACATACAGCGCAGAGTGCCACATATGGTTTGGTTGCTTTGAAATTCTCACGGCTGACATATATGCTCCTGTGTGACCTGTTTACGAGAGTCCATTCATTAGAAAGCCAGCAGCAAGGTGAATAGTGACAAGTATCAACCAGACGCACTGTCCCACACCAAGCGACAAGAGTGGTCCACTGCATTTGCTACAGCAGCGACAAAAGGGTAAAAGTTGCTCAGCGTACGAAAGAAAATGTGAGACATCCCTGAAAGAAATTCCATTTCAGTATCACGTATCACGATCTTGATCCAGTGCACTTCTCGACATTCCGTGTGCATATCTTCTACAATATCGTGCACCTCTTACAATTCAAAATATGTTCCGAATTTTTCATTCAGCGCTGCGAAGATACATTCAAGACATTACTGAATGTTTTGTCAGAAATCACAATAAATCAAATAACAACAAAGCAAATAGAGTGCCCAACCTTATACCCAATGGGTAAGAGAAAGTTCTACTCCCGCGGGGACAAAGCGGTCGGAGCGTGACAACGGGGAGAGAGAGGGCAGCAAACAGTTTAGCCAACTGCAGGGCATGGCACTTTTTTGCCGTTTAATTACATCACAATTAATACAGCTGGAATACGATACAATGTAGATGGCTGTCTTCTGGGTTGTAGCGCCCTGATGGTGAAGGCAGCAAGCACCTCTGAAACGCCGGTAAACTTCTAGCAGACTACACGGTGCAACAGTCCAGAAGACAGCCATCTTCGGACCCACCGTCGTTAGAACCTCAAATCTCGCAACCCACAAACAGGCCTATATTCTAAGACAAAACGCAAAGTTAAAGAGTGCTGACGCCTGTAGTAACCACTGTGCTTCAAAGGGTTAATGCGCTTCACAAATTTGGAAACAGAAAGAATTCACTCGGAAAAGCACGGTTAATGTCGGACTGGTGTGAGAGTTTTGCTCACTGAAAGTGCTGAATCAGACGATTTGTCATGATTAACGGAACGAATTTTGCCGAGTCTCTCTTCTCCCACACAATGAATTCAAAGCATCTGCCTTGTTCTGTACGAGACGCCAATTTCGCCCTCCTCTCTCATTTAATGAATCGTTTTTCTGTCACCACGAACCATATCAAGAACGAAAGTTAATCATTTTTCAGTTGGATTTCGACCATCTTTAAAGGGAGAAAAACACTAAAACATTTTACAACAGCCGACAGCATCATTTACAAATGCATATTTTAGTATTTCTAGAAGTCCCTGTCTTCCTGACTTTTACATAGAATTTTACGAACACACATTTCCCCTTCACGTGACACCGCGACCCGACCAACGTAGCCGACTTATCTCAACGAAACGGCGATGCTCTCACGACTGAGAGAAAACGAGTATTTGGCACCAGGAGGGTGATATAAGCAAGAACTTCCACTATCCAGGGTTTCAGTTTCATACAATATAATCAGCTCTGGACCGTTTGGGCTGGATATAGAGGCCTATCGCTTACTTAGAATACATGACGTAAATGAAATTCTCGTTATTGTAAATACGTGCATATATGTACGTTTGCGAAACATAACTGTTGAGGGATACGTATCCTACTTAATTATTAATAATAGTTTTATATGTCTTTGTATAATGTAGTTCCGTCAGAATCAAAAACTGATCACTATTAAACAACTTTTCTAACAAAGCTCTCCGAACCACCATTTCTTAGCCCTTTCCCGTCATCAAAAGTTATTTTCCTCCCCACATCTGACAAAATAAACGAAGCCAGAAAAAGAATTACAGCCTACTTCGTGAGGACGACCAATCCATCTAAAACGCAACGTCAAACCACAAGGGCAATGAAACTGAAAAAGTACAGCTTAGTCAGGCAATGAGACACGAGAAATGGACAAGAGAGACAGTCTAAAACACATGAACTTCTCAATGTACAGCTGAAGATATAAAGAAACAAGAATCAAAACCAGCTTAAAACAACGTCCACCCTTCCTTCTGCTGTCGTAGTCCTCTGGGGCAGGAGCTACGCCAACAAGCTCGGTGACAGCGACGGAGCAACAGATTGGGTTAACTCAATGAAAGTAACGTACATGGATAGAGCTAGAATACTTAGAAGCAACTGGTTTGTTTCCCTTCTTACGTAAAACTATTATGGCTACTCGTGAAGCTTTAATTCCCTACGAAAGTGAATGCTAGATTAGTACTGCGCGTAAAAAAGTCAATATTCACGTGAATCAGCCAACTAAAAACTAATTACACCATAAACATGTAAATGAAAGTAATCGCATGCGTTTCCAAATCGACGAAACACAGACATCCTGGAATGTTAATTGACTGGTCTCTTCTAGTAACTATAACGCCAGTTTGTGTTCCAGTCACCAAATTTTCCGTATTTATGGAACTCAAGGATTTACTACCGGGTTCACAAACGCCCACCACTGGTCCATACTGAAATAAATAAATCCAATATACATCCCCACACAATATTTAAGATCCATTTTAATATTGTCTTCCCATCTACGCTTGTGTGTCCCTTTAAGATTTTCCACTGAAATTTTGTACTCACTTCTAATCTCCCAAATGCGTGCTGCAAGCCACACCAATATCATCCATTATTCGATCGCCCTAATAATATTTGGTTAAACAAATTATGAAGGGCTTCCTCGGATGTTGACCTTGTAGTCTTGTAAACCTATATGCCCGTTCTTCTTCCATAATCAGGGTAATTACCTCTGAAATGTCGGTTAATTTCATCGAGACTACGCTAAGATCCCAGAAGACAACCATCTTAGAAAGTTATTTACTTATTCAGATAATCAATATATCGTTCGTAAAAACAGTAGTGTAGTGAGCTGACTGTTTGATTTCATAGGCACTGTGCTCTAATCACGTTGGAGTACACAGCTTTCTTACAATCACATTCAAAGGTCACGTCTCCACAGAACAACTGTCACTGGGACTACTTCTGAACTTAGTCGCCCGCCCGTCAAAAGGCTAACAATCAATCTCTCCAAATTTAACGATCGTCTCTGCAGACATCTTAGAACATGCATTAGCGAGCTTCTAAGCTGCTGAAGATATTACATACTCGTCATTCCCAATACACGTCAAACAACTTCGCAAAATCCTCTACAAAACGCAAAAGCCTCACAGCTGCAACGATTTAGCTTATAAAAATATTAAGAAACTCTGACGCTGACTTAAGCAGGAAACGAGTCATGAATTATGAAATAAGCTTGCGTTTTTCATGCCCAAATAAAACTACAATTTCGCAGAATATAAACAGGTTTTCATTCCAGCTTTGTAAAAGTAAAATATTGTATATTTCTCAGGAAGAAATTCATGAATTAATAAGAGATATGGAACTTCGAATGTCAGGAGTTACAGCTCATGTTAACTGAAAACGGAAGCAAGAGAATTACTAAGAAAGATTCAGTGTGCGTACAGGACAAGGTCAGATGAGACGACAGCAGAATCTAACCAAAAGATTATTTTTTCTATGGAAATACGAAGAAGGCCGAACACAATGGACGCGAAGACGAAGTCGAGGGTCATGAACGCTCTAAAACTGCAATCGTGGGTTATGATCCCACTCGGGGCGTTTTCCTGTGTTTTTATTTCCTGTATGTGGAGGCCTTGCATCAAGCTGATAATCGTTACAGGAGTACGTAAGGATCTGAACATGAGATAATATCAGGAAGAAAAAATGTAAAAATAATAATAACTTGAGGACAAGCTTTTTTCATAACGTATTCATATCAAGGGCTTATTAGCAATACGATGTCGTAGGTACGCCGTTGGTGTGATACTGTAACGAATGTGCATGTCCCTACGAAGATAAGGAGATAATACAAAGAACAGCTTTCATTATGAAGTAGAGCGTGTATTCGATCAGTTCCCCTCGTACAACAAGATTTAAAACATACATTCCAGTCGGGAAGTGGAAACACAGTTTGTAAACGAATAATATTATAATGAGAATAGAGTAGTAACTTTAAATGTTGTCACGTTAAGAAGCTTAATATTCACATAGCAAAATTCATAAATTCACTTGAAATTATTCCTATGGAAATATACAATGAGACTCTTCACATCTAGAGAGATATCAGACGACTATTAAGTGAACTCGATACTGTATCCTTTCGAATACCTGACTGAAATCGACCGCTACTTGGTGGTTGCAAAAACACTATCGGTGAGTAAAATCAGCGTACACAAACATTTTTGTAAAGAATTTCTTATTCAGAATGGTCTGAAATAAGGAGATGTTTAGTCACCATTGCTTTTCAACATTACTTTATGATACGCAATGAAGATGGTCCAAGAAAATACAGAAATGGCTGGACTCGAATGTACCATACCAGCTTCTAGCTTGTGCCGATGACAACTTGCTGGACGAAACGAGAAATATGGTAAAGAAAAGCACAGAAGCTCTACCAAGTGCCAGTAAAGAAGTTCGTTCAGAAGCAAAAACGAAAAACGAAGTGAGTGGTCATGTCTTGTCACCAGTCATAATGTAAAAGGGCGAGTTCTGGACAGTCACTCAGATTGGTCCTAAATCAGGGGCAGCATTGCCCACATTAAGTTACTATTTCGTGTGTAATCTTAAAACAAACTCAGAAAGCTGCAAAACTGCAGCAGAATAGCAGCATAATGTAACCAAACCAATGTCGTGATGTTAAATAATTAATTGTAAGAAACATGGGTGGGTAGGAGGCAGAATACAGCCCTTACTTCGCTGGTGTCACAGTAAATGGGTAAAGTTCTCAAAGTTCTAGAAACGAAAAGCACTTCTCGCAAATCGATTCTGAAGGGTTCTGACGATGGCATAAATACAATCTGATGTTATATAACATCAAACGATAGAATAGGTCCAAAAACTCAACAATACAAATTTTCGGAAAGCCTCACAAATCAAGTTAACCGAATATAACACGCGACTATAGCATAGAGTCTAATAATAAAACTTATAATTTAAGTGTTATGGCCCTTCACGTTCATAAACCAGATAACATAACCATCAGTTAAAGTCTGTTCGCAAGAGCAATTCCAGAACGCCACAAGTAACAGCATACACAGCCACAATACTAGGAACAGCGGTACCACTCTACCTTTCATCTTCATCAACAGGCAACAACAATGTCATTTTATCTTCCAACAACAAAACGGCGAGTTCTTCTTCCACTTCATTATCACCGTCCTCGTGGTCCACGTCGAACTCCCCACCTCCCTTCACAAGTGGCTGATACTGGTAAGGTCTCTTACAGCCCACAAGGAACCACCTTTCAGCATCGTCCTCCAGGCTACAGACGCCGTCTTCGTCCTCACAATCCGCAGCCCTGTTATCAAGAACGAAGTTGACGACGCCAGCACCAGGAGTTGAGGGACTTGTTATAGCACAGTCACAACGGACGCAGCGTTGAGGATCCGGACAACTCCACGTGTCGGAATCCCAGATAGGGTTCTGTTGGCGTCGCGACGACAGAACAGCGTCCGTCAGCGCCGCCATCCCAGCCGACACTGAGAGAATGAAACTTGGCTCACCCGCTCGCTAGGCACTAGCCAGCCGACCAGCTCGTCTGCCTGCCTGTATAAACTCCTTGTTGTGTTCAAATTGATGAAGCAACTTGGCGCGGAGCGAGCTTTCTTTTTAATAAGCTACGAACGATGAGGGTAAGCGCCATATAAGACTGCCTAATAAAGCGAAATCGTCGGGGAAAAATGGGAAAAAATACTGTGAACGGAAGACGGCGCAAAAGAACAGTCACATATACGTGTGTACGGATCAAGGGTTAAATACCAAAATAACAACAAACGAAGAATAATGAAAAGTAAAACAAGGTACCCTACGTCTTTCAACAAAATGTCCTATAAAGCGTCCCATTTTAAAACATTTCGTAAAAGGAAACAGTTATTCAGTAAGTAAGGACATCTGTTTACACGTTCCGATGAAGGCCAACTTGATAGCTTACCACAATCAAAAGGAGATGGTTATGCTGGAAACTAGATTAAGATGCCAAAAGAGCACAGTCATTTTAAGAAACTAAACGTCGCTCCTTGATTTGATAACTTTAATAATATTTAGTAAAGAGTAAAAAAAAGAGGTTCTTGATTATACAACTTTCTGCAGCCTTTTTTCCTTCTTCACTATTACGTCCAAGCAGTCTCCTCACTCATACTCGAAAGGAAGTAGACCAAACAAATGTTTAGCCGATAACAGATTTCCTATAGGTTTCATTTAAAAACAGTTGAAGTTTCCCAAACGGTGTGCATATGTATGTAAATATGAACTCCATTTCCTCGTATTGAATGTTTAAAAATCGGTGTGTGTATATTGGAGTAACTTTCTCATTTATAAACAAAAGAAGATTAACTGATATTTATCCGACTGTACTACGGAAACTCTGCAAGTATTTGAAGCGTTTTATGTACCTTGTACACATGGGACGCTATTGATTCAACCGGCAATGCGTTATCCGCAGTGTTTTGGAAGGCAGACGACAGCAGTCTGTAAATCCTAAGTAACATGTCCTCAATTGCATCGTGAATCCTATAAGCTATTTTCCTTCTTTATATAAGAAAAGAAAGGTTTCTTGGAAAATATGTCCGTCCACGAACACTAATGAACCACTGAAGACAAACGTGACACATTTTGCATAGAGTTAATCTATTCATCAACATGTATACACAATTGGTATAAAACATAGGGATACGTTATACAAGTATTTTTTAGATATATTATGACCTTAAGACAGACTAATTTTACTTACACGTGGACCACTTTCTTCTAAGACCCAAAAAAGAGTACCCATGATATTGATAATATTTATACTTTCACCCACAGAAATAAACATAAACATGAAGTGAAAATAAAAACACAGTATCTAGGTATTCTTCCTTTTTAAATGCTCTCATAAAGACGAACCACGCCACTAAATAACACCATTATTAAAGCAGCAGATATTTCTAAACTCAACAGAATTCATGAGCACATTGCACTCGAAGACACTCAACCGCTCTGAGCTATCAACCACAAATTACCAGCAGAAATTTTATTTCATGAAAATGGGCTTTATACGAATACAATTCATATAGCTATGGGGTAATATCGTTTTTCGTAACAATTTCGTGTATTACATTATAGCTCTAAATCGTCGGCACTCACACACAGACACGATGAATACCTGGAAAAGCAATGAAATATGAGAAAAAAATGGAAATGAGAGACCTGAAGAGTGTATGTTCGGACTGAATGTAATGCTCAAACCATGCCAGTGATTAAATGTAAGTACCACGGCTCGATATTTAGCCCACAGCACACAAAAGAAACATGATGATGCCGCAAAGTTGTAACTAACTGCTGCACAGCCATCAGACTTGCGGATCAGACGTGTGCCAGAAGCAGGAAAAGTCTGTAGTGCAATACAAAAATAACGCAACACACAAGCAGCTGAGTTGAAGAAAATGTGCAAACATCCGAAAAACATAACACAACTGCGTTACTTCCAGTTGCAGGTAAGCATATTTGAATGTTAGAAACTCTAAAAATTAAGTGGTCTCATTTGGTTGTGTAGTGTGAGCGTTCTTCATCAACTGCAAGCACTGATCAACACAGGAAAGAGACAGAAAACAAGTGAAATAATAACAACAATAACAATTGTCCGGAATATCCCAGCCAATGAAAATAGAATACGGACTGGACAAACAGGGTTTGATTTCATGCAGGTACGGTGATTGTCCTCTTCACCATCACGTCCAGGACGACTCTGGAGCCCATTCAACCTATATCGGAATTCCCCACATGTCTATTCTTAAATCACAGTAACAAGTGTTTTATTAATAATAATAAAATAAATATTACTACAATAGTTACTGATCAATAACAATTAATTTTAAATAACTATATTTATTACATAAAAACTATACTGCCAACAAAAACATATGTATACCAATGTTGTGGTTATTCTGTTTGTTTGAAAATTGCTTTTACGTCGTAGCAACCTTTCAAGCTCAAGAATTAGGGCATGAAAAGAATCCCTATCATCGGGGGGAACACTTTCCATCAGCATGTGTTTACACTGTTTCTACCCTCTTCACAGTTTACAGAGCAAACTACCGGAGCGGAGGATAACAACAGGGAATATCAGAGAAGAAAATATGCAGCTCAAAGGAGAATGCAGATAAGGGTCTCTGGAACAAAGGAGGCTTCATCAGCTGAATTAATCACCTCCTAACAAGGAATCCAATTTTGTATCTGCCAGTAAGAAGACAGCGCCGTTAAAAAAAGCAAAAGGCATCCATAAAATATGTAATTAGGTAAAAGCAGCCGTTTGTCTTCACGAGCGACATAACTGCTACAGAAGATTTTTACTTTTGAATCGAAATATTAACTTGTGTACACACCGAAATATATGTGCAAGTGGTACAACGTTTTCCCATTTCCTAATAAATAATTAATTTCTATGGAACAAATTCAATCATAAATATTATTTTTAATCAGATGACCGAAGAATTCATAAGCTCTTTTAAAACCCTGAAATTGCATGTTTTCACGCCAGTATGAAGATGACTGCCTTCTTCCTTAAATTACGTTTTCCTCCCTTTGGCTTTATTGATAGTTCAAAGGAAATACTAAAAAAAGAAGCATACGAAGTTCATACTTCTGACGAGTTTCGTGACACAAAACTGCTAAAGCGAATTAAATATATCTACACTCTTCAAGTCAGTAAGTAACCTTTACTGGATCATGGACACAGCGAATGAATCTACGTTACTCAGTTTTTATCAGCTGTAAAAGCAAATTATTAATATAAATGTCAAGTGCATGCATGTTTTCCGTTTGTCTTCTATGGATGTGATGACGTGATTTATTAGTTCGAGGGAAGAACATAAGCCCGTCTTAAAAACGTTTAAAAAAAGAGCTCAGGATAACGTTCAGGTCTAAAAAAATGAAGTTACACAATGAAAAACGTCGTGATTTATACAGGTCGCACACTGTTTTCACGAAAAACAAACAGGCTGCGATGTCGCGGGTATGCGGCTAACACGGGGGAGAGGCAAAGAATGGATACAGAACTTCTGTGAAATCCTGTTGGAAAATGTCCACTGCCTTCAGGAATTTTAAAATGCGAGGTCGGTATAACCTCCAGCAGCATTGTGTGCGTACCGACGTTCATTACGCTACTCTACTTACTGAAAAGCTCTCCCACTCGGGCCGCACACACAGGAAAGTGTAGGTACTGAAACCAAACAGCGTTATTTACATTCGCTTATTTCCAGACTGTATAGAATATCCAAATAATACTGCTGTTTCATGCCCTGGACGACCACTGGACACGAATGCAAAACGACACCTGACTCTGCCAATAGCGAACGTTCGAACTATACGCGCCAGTAAACAAAGCCATGCGAGCAGCAGCCGCGGGCCTGCACACGATCGTTACAAATTCCCAGCATATTTAGGATCGGAGCTAACAATGTTGTAATGGCTTATTTATTGTTATTCTTGTAAACCATTACGGTAGTTCGATGCGTTTCCGCCACCTGACAGTGCAGAAAACTGCTCTCCGCTATCCTCCGCTAGCCTGTATGTACAGATACTAAATCTTACAATAAAAACGCAACACGTCCAAAAACTGAGCACAAAGCAGTGTAACACTTCTCAGAAATGTAAAAACGTAAAATATTCGTAATACTACCCCTCTTGCAGCATTACTGTTCGTGTCTCTTCCCAATGAATACCGTGTTCCTCTAACGGAACCGTCCATGAGCTTCTATGCCAGACTATGTGCCAGCTCCGTTTCCCTTTGTGAGCCTAATCCAATACATCTTAATCTTAATGGCTCACACAATATTAGAGAAGCGTATAAATAGTGATATTTCACTATTCTTTATGCAGGGATGTACGTTGTATTTGTACGCCTTTAAGAAATACGTTTTAAGTATGTGGATAAAAACTTAGTAACGATCATATAAACATCTTGTATTATATAATGGGAATTCATACACAGTTCAATCACCAAGAAACTTAAAGTATTCTGCCCAGAATATATAATGCTGAATAAATTTTCTTAAAAAAAACGTATCCTCTTTCTTAATCTTTGGACCAATTCACTCTTCGTAAACAAAACGGAAACCAATGTGTCCAACAGCTGGCATAATTTCCCTCCCTGCTCAAGCTGGCTTATTTCTGTGCGCATCTATCACGTCTCACAGTTTCAAAGGACTTCAAAGGATCTATCTTTGTTTTTAAACAGGCTTGACACAATGGAATGAACATATCAACGGTATTTTTATATAAAATACGAGGTTATTTGGCAGAAAGAAAGTACATATAAATGTGAGAACCCAGATGTGAAACAAAACATCCCCCTCTATATCAATTTATTTTATGGTACGCTAAACCCTTCCTATAAAGTACGCAATGCTACAGTTCGAACTTTTTAATTAAACGTTCTCAGAATTTCGTACAGGCCTATCTAGGTTCAACTCAGACTAGAGGGCTCGAATTAAACCAACAGCACAAAAATAATTAAAACGACAGAAGTAAACAAACAACCTGAAAAAAACTAAAAATTATTTAATTTTAATTATTCTCTCTATTCTTTTGTATTCTCTCCCGACTTTCTTCTCTTTACGCCTACTTCAGAGATAAAGGATTTTCATGAAACAAGCATCGCCCTCTGTGCATTTATTTCCTTAAAAATTCGCAGTTTTGCCTGCAGGTCCGTCAGTGGTAATGTCAGAATGAATTGGAAGATACAGTCACAGCGCAACGCAGTTAAAGTAACAGTGTCCTATTTTAAGGCTCAATTTCACAATAACAACAAAACCCAATGAGTGGTACTGAATAACATCATGAATATCCTCAGACATTATATCCGGCACTGAAAACTAAACCACTGACCTCATCGCATGGGTAGGTGGACTTTCCACACCTGATTTGAAACGATTTGCAATATTAAAAAAAATGACTATTTGTGGTTCTCACGAGGGTTTGTCACACTAATTACACAATAATAACTAAAATTCAGAAAATAAAACAATTTTAAGCCGCAAAGTTTACAACTACGATATCTATTATTTCTTAGATATACACCTAGATGTTTCTTGGCCGGAGAATTGACAATATTGACTAAATTTTTCATAGTCTTCCTCAGTCTTTTAATTTGAAACATTGAAATAGGTTAGTACTGACTACCCTCTCACCTTCGTAGTTGATACGGCATCCAAGAAACAGTAGCTTACAATTACTAAAACATTTCAGTGGCGTTATTATAAGCATAAGATCTTCAATCAACTACTTAAATGACTTTTGTTCATCTTGGAAACAAAGAGAAACCTTTCTACCGAACATCGCCGTCGACAGGTTAGCACACTTGCTTCGTATTCGCGGCGCTATATAGTCTTAACTACTGACAGCGTCGTATAAGAAACCATTTTGTTATGTACAATACGGATTATAAACAAAGGTCTTTATAAATATTTTATTCATCTGGTTCATGTTTCAGGCACCGACAAGACACTGTTTGCAGTAACATGTTCTAATACTGACTTCGTTTAAGTATGTACAAGGAAAGAAAATAAAAACTAAAAAAATTAAACCAGAAGAAAGTTCTCTACCAAACACAAGCACACATCCTCTAGGTCTTTTCATCTGTTCTCTCCGTCTACAACATCCTTTTAACGGATTGACTTCTACTATTCACAGCACAGCTACGAGTTGAACAACGGAAAAATACGTCAACGAATCGAAGAAAGCAGCAAACATCCTTTCTTGGTTGGAAGACGAAAGAAAAAAGTAAGTGATGCAACGTGTCACGGCTGTGATATATATATATATATATAGAAAATTAAATACATGGAGCATCAAACTAATGGATGCGACACACAAATGAACTCAACTCTTTCCTAAATAGAAATGTATTCAACAGTCTATTTTGATTTTCAGAATTGTAAATAGCGCCCCATACAAATAGCTACCTTATTTCTCGTGTGAAATGCTCCTGGATAAAATCCATGGACTACCACTGTAATGATATTCTAAATTTTTCCTAGCAAACACCACTACAGTATCCACAGTACTAGAATACCCACTTATTACGTGGAGCAAAGTCCTTCTAGAGAGGTTAATACTTTTCCATCTAGTCAAAGGATTCCCTCGCTGCCTTGTATGGAACCGAAGGTTCATTACCGTGTTCAAAAAAGCACGTCACTGGTTCCTATCCTAAAACAGGAGAATCCGGTTCATAGCGTTGCAACAAATATTCTCAACATCCATTTCAAAGTTATCTTCCCATCTACTACTAAGTCTCCCTTCAGGATTTCCGACTAAAATTAATCATGCATTTCGCATCTCTCAGGGCAGTAGATCTACCACTTCCTTCCAGATACTACCTAATACACGTTTAATTTCTCTACCATCGATAGCACTCACACGATTGTCATGTTCCGTGGGAAATACATTAGCATCACTTAACATAGTGCCCTAAGATACTGAGCGGAAAGAAACTTTAAAAAATAAGCATATTTCAATCAGGGGTCTTGTGCAGAAGGTAATGAATCGTTGAAGCACATAAAAAGCTAACTTAACTAGCTGAATGAACTTTCAGCTTCTGAAGGACTCCGCTGCAAGAAGTTGGTTAGTTTCAGGCTAAGTATGCCATACTTCTGGCGTTCGATTTTTCTCAAAATATTTCTTACGAACACTTCAAACGGGGTCACGTTTCTGGTAAAGCAAGTTAATGGAAACTTCAGACTTCATTCTGGTGTGTATTTAGACTAATAAAAACACTAAGATGTTTGATTTTATAAAATATACATAAAGTATCGATTCTTCAGCGAGAATGGTTTATTTAAGCATTCGCCTTCTCATTTCATACAAGAATTCTAATGCAGGTCAATCAGCCATGCCTCAAAGCAACGCTGGAAACAATTTTTAGATTGATCTGTCGTCATCGTATTAGTCTGAATGTCTTAAAGGAATTAAAAATAGAAACAACAGTTTTAGTTTCATGAACATGAAGAAATTCATGGAGGCTAAGTATTAAAAAAAAGTCTGTGGTTCGATTCCAACCGCAATAATAAAATAATATTAACACATTAACAATATTAAAACAAAAAAGTCAGTACAATGATGACGAACCACACAAGGACTGGAGTAGAGCTAGCCACAGACATCATGCAGGCCTCAGTCAAATACACCAAACAGTGGAAAATATCAAACATATCACTGGTAAATAAATAAACAATTACCACGAACACTATGAAGGATTTGGGGTTTTCATGGCGATGAATCTGAAAATGACTGTCTTCTGGGTTGTTGCGCCGTGTAGTCTGGTAGAAGTTTGCCTACGTTTCAGAGGTCCTTGCTGCCTCCATCATCAGGGCGATGATGGAGGCAGCAAGGGCCATCTTTGCCACAAACACTGTAAGAATATCAAACTTTCAGCTTCAAACTCCAAAACTCAATAAATACCTCTCGACATGACCCTCAAAAACCGGCCAAAACCAGCAGAAAGATGTAATGTAGGCCCACACTGTGCATAGAGAATGGTAGCAGACAGAAACATCAACCGATCCCCTTCCTCAGAAAGAAAATTTCTTTCTATGTAAAACAAAGTTCGGAAACTGAATACATTTACAAACAACATGCGTAAATTTTACCCTTTAATAGTTATGTTAGCAATATCAGTTTCATTAAAACAAAACAATGAAAAATGCTGCAAAAAATACCACTTTGAAATGGGGAATCAAAATAAAGCGGGCAGTCAATGGATAAATAACTGAAAACATCGTTTGTAGCTTGAACATTAACACAGAAAAAATAACAAGCATATGTTTGCATTTCCTTCCTAATACGTTTCAATTAACTCGTCAAAAAAACCATTAATTTCCGCAACAATGAATCTACCCTCTACTCTGACTTTAACACGAAGAAACCGTTCGCGTTTCCTTCACAACAAGCTTCAATTAATATGCGAAAGAAGCAATTTTTCAGGGCCGAATTATTTTGACTTTCTCACTCAGACGACCTGGACATAAAATCCATTCGGCGATATTAATGGTTTCTAAGAATCTCGACGTAGTTGAAAACGGTTTCGTATGATAAGGACTGCACGATAATAACTTCCACATAAATATTAAACAAATTTGGCCTACGCCATATATCTTCCTTTAACCATATAAAACCCGAGTTCTGCTCTATTCACAGCAGAGGGAATGCTAAAGAATAATTAATTTAAAATTACATTTTGTAAAATGCTTTTTAACTACCATGTTTCAACAATTCCCTCGACAAAACAACTGACCCTCCACTGCAAATGAACTGGAAATTACTTTAAATATGTATTCATTATTACATACTTATCATGTTCCCATTTATAGCGCGTTCGTAACTCTACAGAGTACCCATTAAAACAGATCTGTCCGTTCATCTGTCCGTACACATAAAAAAACTCGAGAACGGATTTTGATTAAACCTGATACTGTAAAATTTTAAGAATAACTCTAAAGGTTTCAATGTTCACTTAGAAAGGTCCGTTTTAACGACGACTTTACATAACAGCATAACACTTTGCGTATTAATTTTATGACAAGTCACTCTAAATAAACATTTCCCAAACTGACAAAAAAATCAAGCCCCTTCCTAAAACGATGGCTTCAGAATTCCTACGGCAACCACTGGGTTTCGCAATCCTCAAAATATAATACAAGTGTGTGACAGAAAACTAGACAGCCCAGGCTCCTTTAATAACAACACAGACTCCGAAGATCATTTGACTGATTATGGCCCAAATGTAACTGCAAAGTTTAAACTCAATTTCATCCGCAACAAGTCACTACAATCTGAAGAAACGTTGCTTCAACACTGTAGCACTCAAGCCGTTGATCAGTTTTGTAAATACCAAAATATGGCAGCATACTGTAGCGAGCAGCAAGTAAGTATTTATCATTGAAGAAATTCCTTCACAACAAGCTTCAATTAATATGCGAAAGAAGCAATTTTTCAGGGCCGAATTATTTTGACTTTCTCACTCAGACGACCTGGACATAAAATCCATTCGGCGATATTAATGGTTTCTAAGAATCTCGACGTAGTTGAAAACGGTTTCGTATGATAAGGACTGCACGATAATAACTTCCACATAAATATTAAACAAATTTGGCCTACGCCATATATCTTCCTTTAACCATATAAAACCCGAGTTCTGCTCTATTCACAGCAGAGGGAATGCTAAAGAATAATTAATTTAAAATTACATTTTGTAAAATGCTTTTTAACTACCATGTTTCAACAATTCCCTCGACAAAACAACTGACCCTCCACTGCAAATGAACTGGAAATTACTTTAAATATGTATTCATTATTACATACTTATCATGTTCCCATTTATAGCGCGTTCGTAACTCTACAGAGTACCCATTAAAACAGATCTGTCCGTTCATCTGTCCGTACACATAAAAAAACTCGAGAACGGATTTTGATTAAACCTGATACTGTAAAATTTTAAGAATAACTCTAAAGGTTTCAATGTTCACTTAGAAAGGTCCGTTTTAACGACGACTTTACATAACAGCATAACACTTTGCGTATTAATTTTATGACAAGTCACTCTAAATAAACATTTCCCAAACTGACAAAAAAATCAAGCCCCTTCCTAAAACGATGGCTTCAGAATTCCTACGGCAACCACTGGGTTTCGCAATCCTCAAAATATAATACAAGTGTGTGACAGAAAACTAGACAGCCCAGGCTCCTTTAATAACAACACAGACTCCGAAGATCATTTGACTGATTATGGCCCAAATGTAACTGCAAAGTTTAAACTCAATTTCATCCGCAACAAGTCACTACAATCTGAAGAAACGTTGCTTCAACACTGTAGCACTCAAGCCGTTGATCAGTTTTGTAAATACCAAAATATGGCAGCATACTGTAGCGAGCAGCAAGTAAGTATTTATCATTGAAGAAAACATTCGATCATCTGAGAGCCCAGAAAAGGTCAGAGGATAGTTCCAGGTAAAGTTCGGAGTGAGAATTGGACCGGACAGGCACGCAATTTCAAGGTTCATCAAAAAATGTCGGAAAACAGACTTTAAAACTTGGATGTCAACATTTGGGACGAGACTACGAAAGATTGTCAAAGATGAAGACAAACACAATGAACGCATGGCAATATAAATGGCTTGAGATGGTGATTTGAAAGAGACTTTTATGCTTCAACGTTCATAAAGCATTAAACTTGGAAAGGTACATTTTTAGCCACCTTGTATGTAGTGAAAGGCAAGTAGCTAGGATTGTCTACGCTAGAATACAGCACACGTCATTTCTGATTCATTCGTGGTACTGTAAGGCAGTTTCGTTAATAAAAGAAAGGAATAGAAACGTAAAACACTTTGTGATTGAAGAAACAGGCCAACAGTTGGTTCGTGCTATTCCTGGAAGTAAAAAAAACTGCGTGGAGATTAAAAACGTAAGAGAAAACCGCAGGGAATTGACTAAAGGTGAGAGGTACTCGGTAAAAAGTGTTTTCACAAGAAAATGCTTGAAATGGTGGCGTCAGTTATACCTGAAGAGATAACAATTAATGCCACCCCCCGAACTCATTAAACAACTTGTCCTACGGTAGGTTTGAGGGAGTGTAGAGGAGGGATGGGGGGGGGGCTGATGACAGTGGCGGATTTCTTATCGCTATTCACGATGTTCACTCACACCTTTGTGTGCATTCGTAGTTTACCGACTACTGCACAACACTATACGGACCGTGCACTTACACACCATCGCTAATACGTAAGCCACGCCTTCCCGAGTTATTACAGACAAACGATGGAATGAAACAATATCTATGTACCACAAAAGACAATAGAAAAGAGAGATCTTTACTTTTCAGTTCGCCTGATTTCTGACTTACTGACCGATGTTCACGTACAAGTTAACAACAATTTATTTTAATAACGGAAAAAGTGTTATGACATGAAGACTCGTCAGAATACTGGAAACGCCTGTAATACGGCCGACCCGTCACACAGGTGTGGTGAAGAAGTTGCCGATGTGTAACGGCGATAGTGCCAGCTCCAGAAAGCACAACACAGAATCACGCTTGCTACCATACTGCTCGAAGGATGGAGAAATTTACATGAGTAAAGATCGTAATATGTATTATTCAAAAAACTATAAGTATTACAAAATCAGGGGAATTATTTAGTCGGAGCACGTAGCACCAAATTACACCTTTTTTTCGGGGAAACTATAAGAGGAACAAACCACTAGGGTGACTTACAGTAAATCGATACTTAATAAATAGCATGTGAGCGTGCGGACTGTATTAGACTGACTAAGAATAGGGTTCATGTTCTCATGAGGCATATAATTAACCTCCAGGTTCCACAAACTAGAGCATTTTCTTGACCAGATGAATATCAGCTTCTAAAAAAAGCCTTTGCTTCACGCATTTGACAATCATGCAATTCAAGACTTATTAATATTGAACCATTAACATTAAAGTGTTTTCTATACGTACGATCTAATTCCACATTCAATTCTGAATTTTCACACAGACTGGTTATGGATTTCGAACGAGTCTCAAAATAAAAGGCGATAACTCAGCCAAACAGCAATAACCAGTTATTGTGCTCTGTAATGAAAATGCTTTGTTTTGTTTGACATGGGTACTACATTTATAAATATTATTCAGATGAACTTCGACCTCAAAACTTATAATCCTAATGGTGTCATTCACAGTTAGTTAATAAAAAACAAAATATTAAATACTTTCTAACGATCTCTGAACAACTAATGGCTTTCTTTTTAAGCAAACAACATGCGAGATATCGAGAATCAGCTGAAATCAGAATGCCCGCCGAAATGTGGCTACCACCTGGATTCAACTAGTAACATGAAAATAATACAAGTATCGATATACTATACTAATTTCTTTAAATAGGACCTACGTCCCCAAACTGAAACACAAAATTACAAGAACTCATAGTTCACACATTGTAACCGTATGAACTGGCATGGAGTTCAATGACACAAATATCTTAAAGTTAGATGCAGGCAACAAATTGTGACCTAATATCTACAGATGGCAGAAACATGACTTGCTCGTTCACAAATCAACAACTACTGGAACTAATTTGCAACACTGCTGTGCGGAGTCACAAGCTGGCTTTGAAGGGACTAATATTCACCCACAAATTTCCAGTTTCCTAGAAGCTATCCAACAAACAGAAGCCATACCGCACCTTCAACATCGGCACACGAACTGCAAACTCAAACAAACATGTCACTATCCTTGAGAACGCGATGGTCGCTTAGCTGGGCAGGAAATTAACCACAGAGATTCAATGCCGTGTCCAAAACACCTCGCCACTGGCCTCTATCCTGAGCCAGATAAACCCAATCCACAGTTTCATGTCCCATTACCTCATAATCCATTTTAGTAACTTATCCTCCCATCCATAACTAAACCTTCTATGTGGTCCCTTCGGGTTTTACAACAAAAATTGTGTTTCAAATTCTCGTCCATCCTATGCACGCTACATGTCCATATATCTCATCCGCTTTTGACTACACTAAACATAGCATGTCGAAGTTTGAAGATTAATGGTCTGTTGCATTGTGTCAGATTGCTCCTTCGGACATTATCCATCATGTAAATAAAAAATTACGTTTCGGAAGTTGGATTTTACTTCCGTCATCAGGTGAAAAAGGTGGACAGGAGGAAACCTACTTCTTGGGTACCCTGGCTGAACTAGTCTCAAATGTGGACCTCCCTTTTTTACCTGATGACGGAAGTAGAATCCACCTTCCGAAACGTTGCAATTTTATAACATTTAGACGATGGACAAGGTCTAAAAGATCACTGTAACACAATGTAACAAAGTGTCCATTATAAACATGTGTTCAGTGTAATATTTCCAAACAGCACGTCAAGAAATTCAATTTTAGTTATAACCCAATCCATGTTTCCATTCTTCAGATTTCACTGTTAACATATGTGCCTAATTACTTAACAGGAGGCATATATACTCAGCTCGCAAAAAACGTTTCCGAAGAAATGTGCATCTGTTTGCACACAAACATCAGGGGATCAGTACATTCATATGCTTTTTCCACACATCCTTATGATTTCAATACACACGTTTTCTCTAGAATATGTTACAGTTAAAATCTAGCAGATTTTCAATTCGTGAATGCTAACACGTCTATTCCGAAGTAGCGCGGTGTGTGCGAGCATGTAGATACACGATAAATATCGAGACAGAAACAATTTAATAAATAAACAGCATAAGATTACAAACAGGTCTGAAAGACATCTCACTACTATTAGCAAACTGTGAAATGCATAGGTCTATAAACGTATTTGCGATCGGCTAATACTGGTTGAGAAACACTTGTGAGAAATTATCAAACGTTTAGTCTAGTTTTGTGAAAGTTTAATGGGTGGTATTATTTGCAACTATGCCTTCAGTGTGGGTTGCAAAATCAGATAAATTTGATCCGCCAGTGAATGGAGGAATGTGAAAGGGAGACAGAGACGGGAGTGAAGCACTCAAAACCTCGGCGTCGACACAACACTGGGCTACAGATGTAAGGCGGCAGACGCTCCAACTTAATCTGTAATTAGTTCCCACTGCCTCCATTCATCCACACCGTGTTTCGAAATTCACGGTGCACTTCAGTGCGATATTCCTTTGTTGTTCACGCACCTAGAAATGTGTCGTTTACTTACGTGCAACAATCTGTTTAATTCACACAAGTCTGCACAAATTCGGCTACTTAAAACATAAATTACGTTGTTCACTAAGCATGAATTCAGGTTATAAAAGACGATGAATGTATTTAATACTATCTGAGCGACTGTTAGCTTGAAGATGGCTGTCTTCTGCGTTTCAGCGCCGTGTAATCTGGTTGAAGTTAACCGACGTTTCAGAGGTGCTTGCTACCTCTATCATCAAGGCGCTACAACCCAGAAGCCAGCAATTATCTATGCTAGCCACACATATACAAATATGTTATTAATGTACATAAAACTGTGTTGTCACGAAAATTAAAATACAACTGTCTGAACACACGATACCAGGAAGATAATGTTCACTGTTACTGCATGAAACTTCTGTATCAATAATGGTTAGTGCCCGTTGCCTAACGCAGTTTTGAAAGTAGAACCCTGGGTAACGGCAAGTTACAAAGAATCACTCAAGTTTTTAAGAGATGTGTTTACTACAACAGAACCCTATACTAAAAACAGAAGAGTTTAAACAATTAACTAATTATGGTTCAAAGTATAATCCATAACGTACATAAACATGGGGGGGTCTTGGTTCGGTTTACTTAACAGCGTCTTATTAACTGCATGGGTTAGCATCGGATTATTGGATAACTGTAAACTGAAAATCATGTGAAAGGAATCGGTCGTTGTTTATGTCATATTTTAATACACTATTCCGGAAGTGGGCTGAAGTGGCTGAGATATTTCACGAAGTACCTCATTATAGATCATTCTAAAGGATGAGAAACAACAGATGATGAACAATGTCCAAAATTTTAGACAAAACTATCACTTCGGTATAATCTACGCTTCAGTCAAGACGCAAACCAGGTATATACTGAATAAAGATGACATGTGTTACCGCTTCAGTTAGCCTGATCTGCAAGAATGGAGTAAGGAATAAGAAAATGCACTCGTATGTACGGAAATCTCGTTTAACATCTTGCTCTGAAATTTCCAGCGCACATTTGCGTACTTCGGAAACCAAAACCCTTTTTTCATTCTCTCTATCTCCGACTTCCCGCTACTGTAATCAAATAAATTTCCCTTTGAGATTTCACATCAGCCACGCAAGAACTCATACGGCCACCCTAAAGGAGGTTACATCCCTCAGGGACGCTTCTGAATATCCGACTGGAATATGCAATGGCGAAGTTGTCATGTCAAATATTAACACCCACGACACAAACATCTTCAATGTGAGAGGTTAAATAAAGAACCGCAGAGCGCAGTATCAGAGAAAATCTCTGAACCGAAAATCGAACAAATTCAAGACGAACACGTGACACTCCGCTTCACAATTCTTGAGACGTTAGCAATAATTTGTAGATTCATCACACCCATTTATGTTGAACAGTGTCCATCGTATAACAATCTAACACAGGACATTTGGAGACTTGGTTCTACTCCCGTAATCCGATGACTTATTTTATTGAAGATATGTTCCGTTTCTATTTTTTATTTATAAAATATATCTCAATATAATGACAAATACACATAAAATATTGTTCATAGCACCTCATGCAATGAACAATACTAAACAGTTTCATGCTTTCGTGATTACTTGTGTTCTATTCAAATGAATGCGATTGTCGCGAAAAAAAGTTCAAATAACGTCAACACGTAGCATTCATCATCTTCTCGATGTTGATCATGATGATCTGAATTGTGGTGCAGTATAGACTCTGTACATGCGCATCTGCCTGCAAGTTTATACGGCTCTACAACTCAGAAGAGCATTTGCCGTGAAAACCTCTCACTTTTC
>NW_019059957.1:560250-582880 GCF_000696155.1 Zootermopsis nevadensis | reverse complement strand
AAAGGAGATAAAGGTATAAAATGATAAAAGGAATAAAGATGGCAAGAGATAAACATACGAAATATATTATTCCCCGCTGAGTTAAAACTGACTGTTTATTGAAGTGAAGTATGGAGTAGCTGAGTAAGTATAGTGCTTAATTATAGACTGGACGCCGGGGTTCAATCTCCGGCAGAGGGTTTCTTTTCAGCTTCTGTGTCCAAACCGACTCTCAGGCCAGGCCAGGCCAGCCTCCAGCCCTATCTAAAGGGTGCGGGGTCCTTTCCCGGGGGCAAAGCGCTGTAGGGAGCATGACGCTGACCGTTCACCCCCATCTAGTGCCGAGGTTGACATGAGTAGGAGCTTTACCTCCTCTCACCCCGAACGCCTCAACAGCAGGTAGGGGGACAGCTTTGCTTTACTCTGCTATTAAATAATCACCGTGAAAATTTCTGTCAAATTCTCATCAGCACTTGATGGCAGACACTCACGACATTGCGAAACTGCGTGTACCACCATCCTTAACTGACAGCAACGCTCCATTTTAACCACACAGCACATTTATGGGCTTCATTCGGTTCTCAGTAAAGACAGACTGCTTCCCTACTACCTATAACCGAGTGATCTTCGATGTGTTTATTTTGAGATACGAGCTTAATTTAATACAGATACGCTTCCATTCATAAAGACTAAGCAAACATGTGCATTTACTAATCAGTTGTGTATATGTATGAAATCATGCATATCAATACACTGCACGGTATGCAAGGTTTTAAGATTAATCAGTCGTGGTTTATATAAATACTGCCATATTAAGCAAGATGTCAACTTAGAAATACAATTTAATTACGTTACAATGTGCAGCCAGAATTCAGTAGTTTAAGGTTTCGTTTGTACGGGCTTTGTCATCTGCGTACACTAAATTCTTAACAGAAACAGAAATTCGAGAATACCACATTACGGCTTTCTATTAAATGAATGTCAAATAATAAAGGATGTTTTATTAATAAGCAAACAACAATATGAGTTGCTTTTCTCTCTCTCTGCAAACCAATTACGGTGTAATGAAACGAGAGGGTTGGAGTATCTCGGAGGGAGAACTCAGATAGGAAGCAATAATTATGTACAACGACGTTACAACCAACTCCCTGAATCGAAAATGAACCTTAGCACATAAAGCAGAACAATGAACTACCTGCTCCAATGGCTACTGAAGAAGCGGTAATCTGGGCTCTGTTCTAAAGACGACTCGTGACATTTACATCTCACCTGCGATTCTCAAACAGTGATCCGTAATCCGACGTCGTTCAATGGTTTCGTTAATCTTGATACGCACAATATCAAGGCGTAAATCAAAATTAACGTTTAAATTACAGCAATCAGGAAACGTTATAAGGTTTGATAGTTCACGAAACTGCTACGAACTGATCAAGCGCTCTTAAATCCCCAGTTATGATGTCAACAGTTTACATAGACTCAACTCCCACGGTCCAAAAATTTAAAACTCCAATTATGACAATATTTATAATTCTCATATAAATTACTTCAGCACATGCTTTTGGTCAAAGTTATTCGAAAATACTGGTTTTGGCTTCTACGTCATTAATACCTCAAACACGTTTTGATTTTGTAGTTCAGGTTACGAAAAACCTATATGCTGACAATGAAAATCCACTTAACCATCACCATGACAACCAGAAAATACGATTAGAAAACCTAGATTATCAGAGCATAACCAAGGCGCAGCCATTAACTTATTAGCTTCACAGACCCCACACGTGTAGTTTTCAGTTGAATATAACTCAGGCTAATTGTACGACGTCTTGTCAACTGCAAAGGTTATACAGAATCTAATAGACTTAGAAGATAACAACGAACAGTGAGCATAAAAGATTTCAGAAGGCGACACTGGCCATTTTAAGTTACATCTACCGTACCACCATAGGCATAGACAAGGTCAAACCACAAACATTTCAGTTACCCAACAGATATTTGACCCGTGTACCTTCTACATACAAGGAAACTGAGTCATAGCTCGACCAAGATGATTGGTATTTCTAACGAAGAGAAAAGAACTGCATTCCGCCAACAGTTTGAACGCGTGAACCTAGTATCTCAGGAATGTAGTCGATAAAACATACGTAGTGTATATCGATCTTTGATGCTTAAATGTTAACTGAATTAATGGAGTCAGAACTTAAGGTTCATCTCCCTAAAATCATGAATTCCGTATTTAAAATTTCAATTTCACATTTAAATTAGGTTCCGTGACAACTAAATGACGACACCTTATAGATCCTTATTGCCCCGAGGGCTAGATTCTCAATTATTATCGAGGAGCAGCAGGCAAGGGTTGGGAGACGGAGGGGAGAGTGTATACGAGAATCAAGAGCTTCGCCCTCCTGATGGTTGGTTATGGAAATCCTGTTCGTATAATACAGAAAGAGAACTGCTGAATGTGGAGGAGACATGCAAAGCAGAAGCAAGCAGCAACTCGATTCAGACACAAGTAGGATTATTCAACTCCATCTGGCTGGAATTCCAAGTGGTTTGTCTGTAATTCAGAACCGTCACACAACAGAAAAGATGTATGTGACACCATTTCACGAAAACCAAGACAATGAATATACAAAAGCATGCAAAGTTGCATTCAGGTGTGTAATTTAAAGAACTTACAAGAACACCAAGTTAGTTACAAAATTATATTGAGGAGAAACAGATGTAATTAGTACTATGGAAAGTACCATATTAGTACTTGGGGCCTCACATTTATAAATAAAGGGGATTTGCTAATAATTGTATTAAAGGAAAACAAACACAAATAGGCCTACACAGTGCCAGACCTAACAACGTACTGACAGACAAAACACATCTACCTGATGACGGAGGCAGTATGACCTCTGAAACGTTGGTAAACATCGACCAGACTACACAGCGCAACAACCCAGAAGACAGAAATCTTCATACTAAGAATCGCCCTGATGACGGAGGAAGTATGACCTCTGAAACGTCGGTAAACATCGACCAGACTACACAGCGCAACAACCCAGAAGACAGCCATTTTCAAGCCAACAGTCGCTTAGATAGTATTAAATACATTCATCGTCTTTTATAAAGCCTGAGAGTTCATTACCGTATTCGGAAATCCTTCTATTCAGAATGTGCAGAAATGGAATAAAATAACAAAATCCTGTGAACACATAATTACGACAGTACAAACAAATCCAACAGCAAAGCCAGTGCAAAGCCAAAAGCTCCAATATCTTCTTTTAAACAACTCCGAGAATATCGACATTTTCTCTCCTTTTCTAATCTGCGTAAATCCAAGAAACTTTACTTCATAAATCTTGGTTACAGAGTTCAACACTTTAATCTCACGGCAGTCACGATATCCAGTGTTTTGCCAGGATTCAAACCAGGTTCCTAGCAAATGCAAGTCAGACACAATATTACTGTGCTACTAGAATGGACTGAACTTTAAGTACTAACAAAACGTGAGTGCATTGAGCTGTCAGCGGTTACCAGAACGCACTTTTTTACGAAACTGTCACAGAATGAAAATAAATAAGCAGATGGACCTACGGAATCACCAGATCTCTCGCCGAGTACTCATCGCACTTGAGTAACGATAGAATTATAGAGCCCGATTGTGCAAATAAACTAGAAAGCATAAATCACTCCAAGCAAACGTCAAGCACACTGCAGGAAATAAACAATTGGAACGGTCTAGCTCCCAAATTATTTTGTACATATTTTATAAAAACTGACCTACAGATGCAATTCTACAGCCTGCCTAAAAATTATAGTCAACAGTCATTTTCGACGCTATATAGTCTGGGCTACTGAGAAAGCGTCGTTAAATAAACTATAAATAAATAAGTCACTACTCTCCACAACCGGACTCCAGCAATCAGAGAAATGTAGCGAAGACATAAAAGTCGATTATTATTAAATTAGGCCAACGTATCCCCGTTGACATAGCGTACCTGTGCGTGTTCAGGAGAGGACAACACCACATCAGCACATTAGTGCACATCCCTGCGTGGCCTGGAGTTGACTACAAGTAGTGAAGTATGCGAGCGAGAGAATGTGAAGAGGGTGCAGCTGCTATTTCGGGTTAGCAGTACGCCTAATTATTATCGGCTACACTGACGATGACAGAAGAAAATAGAGCTCTCAGTTTCTCCTCTTTCATTTTTAGAATGTTATCAATGGGTGGTCCATAAGTAGCGCAGATAATGCACGGTTGTCAACAGTTTCGACTCGTCTTCATAGACAATGCAACAAAATTATCGAACACTAGATTTCAGAAATAATTATACAAGATTATCCGCGTATTAAATTAACAATTAAACATGAAAAGACCTGTTTGGAAACTAGTTTACAGATGAATAACTGCAGAATGAGTTAATCTAACACGATAACAAATTTCTTAGACATTGTTGGTGAGATTTCATGTTCTCACGGCGGAGAGTATGACGATCACTGTCTTCTAGGAAGATGCGACGTATAATTTAACCGATGTTTCAGAGGTACTTACTGAGTACACCCTCAGGGCAAATAATGTTTCCAAAATTTTACAAAAAGGATCCACATACAAGACCCATCACTTGAAACAATATATTGCACTGAATAATAAGGAGAATAATAAACTAATTTAAATAAATGTGGGAGGAAGTGGCAAAGCTCAATTTATGAACTATCCTGACATCTCATTGGAAGAAGTAAAGATAACTACAAAAAACTCAGTTTATAATCAGAACACGTTCACCATTTTGTTTTGAAGTCACTGGTATGAGAATCACAAACCTATTCGATTCCATATAATCCTTGGCTCAAGTCATAAAATGTTTAACTCAATTCATAAGCCTTTGTTCAGTTCAATTAGTTAAATATGGTATAATCCATTAGTCTTGTCGAAGAATGTCTAAATTTTGAAAATAAATAACATTCTTAGAAACTCTTTAGTTGAAGACATGAACATTTTCCTACAATTATAATATTAACATAAATTCACAAATATTACACTATCACACATCATGTTTAAAATTAGCAGCCTATAGATGGGTAAAATTAGTTTTCTGGAATTAGTCAAGTAAATATGCATCCAAACCTCATGCAACTACAGAAAATCCAGGTCTAAGCAGATTGGCTCATCATTCACTCTCGCCTCATTTCACAGCCATTACAAAATATTTAGTGACTAAATAAGGCGAAAGTGGAAGAAACTGCACCGCCTTACTAAAATACATAATAATACTTCAATTGACAGTGTCAATATGAAAAGACTGCAGCTTACTGTGCTGAATGCTGTACAGCTTCCTCCCGGAGCTTCAATCTCTTCTTCAGCTGAGATGTGCGTGATGAACGATGAAGATACTTGCGTTTTCCCTTGCATTCAAAAGTCCAGTGCCCATATTCAAGACACTTCTGGCACCGAGCACCTTGAGGAGGGTAAGAACTAAAAATAAAATCAAAAATTAATTAATTAATTCCATATGAAGTGTAAAGAAACTGTCAGTAAAAACATGCCAAGTATTTTAGCTTCCTTCTTTGATGTGGTCATAACCCGATAGTTCTGCTAATCTAATCAGTCATTCAAAACATTAAAAGTAAGATATGGCACTTTGCTCTTCATCCTTCACAATTTATCCACCATAATCACCCTATTATCTATTGTTCAACATTGTGTAGTCTCTGTAATTAATAAAGCATCATTAAATAATCTAATGAACAAACAAAATAACCATGATCAATATATCTTTACAATATGGAGAACAGTTACACATTTTTTTTTCATGTTCTGATCTAGTTATACTGTTTACTAACAAACTTCTGCAGTCATGGTAAAATCAAAATAAATATTTTATTTTAATATTTGGATTTATTTGTGTATGATACAAACATGGTGACATCATGTTAGGTTATGTTAAACTAAATTATGTTAATCCCATATAATTTACTTTGTATCAATTGCTGGGTGTTTAATGTACAAATAAAACAATAATTTTGAAAATTCAAAAATATGTGTCATTAACTGAATGTTTTATTAAACTCTGGTGATCTTTTGATTTGCTAATATCAGTGGTCAGTGAGCTTCCAAGTCATCACTCCTTTTAGCATAACTGAAAGGACTTTTTAAAAGAATTAAACCAGTTCAATTACCTAGTATCATATAACTGCTTAGTAAATTCCATAATCATTACAATACAATCATTAAATATATCAGGTAAATAAAAATGATTTGTATTACAGCATTTTACATATATATAAATCCCAAAATTCAGTGACAATTTACAGAGTATATAGGTTGTAATAGGTTAAATAGATTAAACAGGTTAAATAAATTAAAATTTCCTAATTGCTCTGAAATGGTTCTGATATTGGGGAACAATAAAACATGGAATTCCCCAAGGGTCAGTTACAGGCCACTTGCTTTTCATAAATACATAAATGACCTTCCTCCAACAATAAAGAACTTATCAAAACACATAATATTTGCTGATGATATAAATGTAATAATTGCTAGCAAAGATTTTGATGATTTCTGTACAACATCAAGCATATTTCTCTCTCATATGAGTAAATGGTTCACTGCTAAAAAGTTGGCCCTAAATCTAGATAAAACAAATTGAAATTGATAACAAATAATTCGCCATAATAAGCCAGTACAAGTATCGGTTATAATGGAAAGTATATAGAAGAGTCAGTAAATACACAATTTCTTGGTTTACAAATTGATAACCACACAAATATGGAAAAATTCATATTGATCAAATGGTTCCAAAGTTAAATGGAGCATCTTATGCAGTTATATCTATGTTTCATGTCAGCAATGCTGACACTCTCAAATCAGTTTATTTTGGTTAATAAAGTCTTCTCAGTCAATTTCCCAAGAAGATTTTTTTTGAGTTTAGTTGTTGCAAAAGATTCAAATCATATATCAGTTTATTCTGCCTATTTTCACTCTATAATGAAGAAGGAAAATTTTTGAGGGGGAATTCAACCAACAGAAAAAATATATTCATTTCACAAAAGAAAGTTGTTAGAATAATGGATGGTGCCAAACCTATAAATTCGTGTGTAAGTCTATATAAGAGATCTGAGACTAGATGACTAGACTAGACTTCACTGAGCTGGATTAGACTGAATAAGATAAGATGCATTACATGGATCCTTGTTAATCAGAATGTAGAATAAGTTTGTATATGACCTAACATAACAAGCTAGCCATGCTTAACAACATAAGACCAATCACATAAAACTGACATAAATGCTGAAAATACAGTTCCTAAGAACAGGGAAGAAATAATAACAATAAAATAATACGCAAAGAAAAAAATGTGTATGACAAATTATATACCACATTCTTACATAAACAAGAGTATGTTCATATAACTATTTCACAGAAAGTTTTGTAATTAAGAATACAATTAATAATGTCATTAATTATGGAAGATTTATAAATTGATAAACAGAATAATATATGTTAAAGTGTATATAAATCCCAAATTAAGATTTAAGTGAGTTACATTACTAAGCAAAGACCTGTATTATATTACACTTGTTTGTATTAGAACTAGTGACCTTAAATGAAATACAAAATCATATATCAAGGTGAAGTTGACTGTCTTCTGGCATGTTGCACTATGTAATCTGGAAGAAAGTGACATTTCAGAAGTGCTTACTGACTATCAGGACACACCGACGACAGAGGCAGTAAGCAATTCTGAAACGTCAGTCAGTATCTACCAGACTACATGGCACATCATCCTAAGAGACAGCCATCTTCATACTCACTGGTGTGAAAACCCCAAATCTCATAGATTAAGATAATTGGATAGAAAAGAATAATGTATGTTGGATTTAACTATTGTAGATGAACCTCATATTCAGAAAAAGCCGAGCAATATACTGTTAAGATTATTCTCCAAATTCATATTAACTAACAGTAACAAGACCTAACATACAAACTCTTTAACCTACCCCCAATAAATTAATAAATGAGTATAATTTATGCCTGTATTCCTATAATTTCTTTAGCCTCGAGCTTTTCGTTCAGACCTGATAATCCACCATCCAATGTCCTTTCATGAAAGTGATTGAAAATATAGTCAGCTACTGAGGTTAGGTTAGAGTAAGGTATTAATGTTGAAATATATAACAAATGAATTTTAATTATGTTACGTTATTACAAGAATCACTTACTTCTTCTTTGCTAACATACCGCCACTTCCCACAGTCATTACTCTTACTATAATGATAATTGTTCTCAAATACCACAAATAAGACAAATACGTACTATATTCTAATGCCTCTATCGAACGCAAGCCGGAAGTAATATTCTCATACGCCTCCACAATTAGTTCCTCTACCTTTTCTGAGTACAAGCAAGCTACGTATACAGATGGCTGGTTGGCTTCTGAGTTGCTGTTTAGTACAAGTTTACCTAAATTTCAGAGACGCTTGCTACCTCTAGCATAAGGGAGACGAGTGGAGGCAGGAAACACCTCTGAAACGTCGGTAAACTTTACCATACTACACGGCTCAGCAGGCCAAAAGACATCCATCTTCATACTCGCCGTCTAAAATCTCACATACATATCACGTTATTCGAAGCCGGTCCACGGTTTTGCAAAATTAAATTTATACATCCGTGTAACCGCTAAATTAGATTAGATATACAAATAGTATCATAAAATAGTATTATCAGTTTGCAGTCCCATTAAAATGATTGAAATTATTTTTCTCTTTCGTTCGTGTGCCCAATCCGCTACACCAAATAAAATGTAGGCCTATTGCTGTCTTAACGTTAATATCAACACCGCTGTCTCAAGTACGTGAGCTTTGCAGTGATAAAAAATCTGCGTTATAACGCATGCCATTGACGAACGTAAAAGCGCACGAGTGTAGACATAGCTTTACAGTGCTGTATACAAATAGCTAAATTTTATGTCAAATTTGTTTGCTTGCACTTGTTCTGGAAGGGGGAGTGAAAATTATGAAATGTTTTAAGGGGGCGCAAGGTATAAAAGTTTGGGAACCTCTGGGCCAGACGATTAAAACATACATTCTGTAGATTACTGAATATTAAAAAGGCCTGATATTTAGCCAGAACTTAAAATCTTCTTAATTTTTTAATTTTGATTAATCGAGTCCCCAATGCTCTATGTGATATAGATTGATGTAATTAACACGATCACAATACAGCAGATTCACACTTGTTAAATTAATGACTTGTATAAATACGGTTGTAGGTTGGTATCGATTCCAACAATCTCTCACATCATTTATAATTGAATGAATATTTATATTATTTTCATTTAAGCACTTATCTGTGGTTAGAGCCGTGAGTAAGGCAGCGGTACATACGCACGTAATCAAATTATTGGTGTCAAAAGTTTGATTAATAACGTCCCGTACCGTGTAGCGAGCGGGACAGCACGTACAGTAAAATCAGCTGTTTCTTTCTATCCGTTCTTAACAGCCATAAATGAAGCACAAATGTTCAGAGACATTTAATAATTCTTATGGCTTTTGTGGCGTGTAATGCTAAGATGTGAGACATTGCATTTTGCCTGTCATAAAAGGAAAATAGTTCCTACACCCGATGGTGGGTGGTCTGAAAAGTTTCAAGTAATTTATGGTGTATATTTGTAATTCATGGTCGATGTTCTACTCTGATTTGGAATATTTCTCATACTCATAGTGAAATACCTTCAAGAAATTAAACATCGTTCACTAAAACCAACACATACATATTTACAAGATCATGTTGTAAGAGAGTCATCATACAATTTTAATGCTGGTTTAGCTAAAAAATTCATGTCAAGAAAAAGAGGGCAAGTACTCGGAGTAGGGGTAGGAACCTCCTCGAGCTTGACTAAGTTTATTTTCATTTCTTTCCTTTTGTAAATGACAATATGGGTGTTTGTTACTTACCCATATTAAGTAAAATATTGAAGTAAATATTTTGCTCTTATCTAGATATAGAACTTAATTGCGTTTATGTAAATAGTATTTGCATTGCTTCATTCCTCCATCAAAATACCGGTTTGTTCGCTGAATTTCTCATACTGTTGTTTTGGTATGGAGGATGGTGTCTACTCGAGGTGTGAAATTCAAATTCTCCGAAGGAGAAAAGGTTCTATGTTATGAACCAGATCCGACGAAAGCAAAAGTGCTATATGATTCTAAGGTAATATAGTTTAAGATAAAATAGTGTATGTACGTTCTTGCACAATGTAATTATGTCTTTCGAGAATCTGTGCCGAGAAAAAAAGAATGGTAGACAAGCGTGCATGGCGACTGTCATTTGTTTTCATTTTACGCTTTCGTATTGGGAGGTTGTTCTATAAAAATGATATCAGAATAATTAAGAAGTACTCATCGTTGGATACTGAATGTTGCTCATTCGCATGAATCTATTAATAAATGACATAGAGTTGTTTCTCTTTATTGTGACTAAACAGGAAGTCATTTCATTTAGTACCGGCGAAGGGGAGGGGGAGTAACTGCAAGGTCCTGGCCAGGGAGTTAGTAGTAGAGTGAGTTCAGATGACGTTTTAGTATTGATTTCGAAGTATAGTTAGAAGATTGCAGTCAGTTACAAGTTAAGTGACAGATTCTTGCAAACAGTAACATAACTCAGCAAAATTTTGCCATGCATAAGCACATATTTAAAATAAAATATAAAATTAAACATTGGAAGGAGCATAAATCACTTTAATTTATAATGGATGAAGTTTAAGATAGTGATGGGACTGCATGATTTTCACATGTTCACATACATTCTAAAACTTTCGTCTTGTCACTGGGAACATTCTACACTCAATGTATTAACAGTTAAAATATTTTTTACACAAATTTTTATACGTTGCTATTCATATTTGGTTTTCGAACATAAATAGAAACTATTTTTTTAGTATCTATTGGAACACAGTCTTCATTTATTACAGGTACTGGAGGTTATTGTGAACAAGGACCAAAGGGGGAGAAAGGCAATAGAATATCTTATCCATTTTCAGGTATGATTGATTAAAATTTTGTTTAATTTTAGTTTCTTTTGGCCCCTACTTACTGAATTACTTTATTGTTATAATACTTTCCTTATGATAAAGGGTTGGAATTCTTCATGGGACAGATGTGTGAGTGAGGATTATGTGCTGAAGGATACTGACGAGAATCGGCAACTGCAGAGAGACCTGGCTGAAAAAGCTCAACTTCAGTTGTGAGTAATACTTGTATATTAATTTTTTACATTTTCTGTAATTATTCCAATATTATGGATTGACAGTTTGTATTGAACTGTTTATAATAAGAATTATTTGTATGAAAGGTTTGTTCTGTAAGGTACCAAATATTTGATTATGATAGAACTTGCGCTTACAAATTTTGTGCTAGTACAGTATTACTATTTAAGACCTGATCACTGTTCACAATTCTGTGCTGCACAACAAGCTATTCACTGGCTTGCTTAAATGGATAAGTTATGATTTAGTTATAACCTAAACTTAAGTGTTTATCAGATCTAAAACTAAGTTGACAGGGAAAATAATGTTTTGGAGTTGATTTGTTTTTGAGCTCACCAACTTTAATATCACTAAGGGTTTTGGTCGATAAATTACATGATAAAAGGCCATGTTATTTATTAACATTTGTTTTGTTGTTGTAGGGGTGCATACTTGTACAGACGTGAGCGCAAGAAGCGCCATCGGAAACTGTCAGAGAAAATTAGTGAGAGCCTGGAGCAGAAGAAGTTACGTCGACGACGTGGTGGGGATAGGTCCTCTGAAGATGGAAGCTCGGGAGGAAGCCACAGTCAGCGAGATGGAGACAACAGTGATGAAGGAGAGGAGATGACATCGTCTGAAGTAGAATCTTCTGGTGAAGCTGATGAGGAACGGGTACCCTTGGAGCTCAGTGATACGCTGAAAAGACTATTGGAGGAAGATCATGATCTCATCACAAAGAAAAATAAAGTAAGCTGTTGTGTTTTAATAACGTAATACTATGACCGTTTACTAACTTTAATCTATTTTTTGGTTAGGTCACATGAAATGACTGAGATTAATGACCTGAATTTACAGAATGTCCCAAAAGATTTATATACACATTCAGTCCATGGGATAAAGACGTTTTAATAAACTAAACCATTGCATATATCAGCATTAGCATTTGGTGAATTAGTTAATCTCGTATGTGTTCAAAATCACAGTTTTGTGGCACAGTTGACAGTTCTGAGCAACTGACTTACAAGTGGCTGCCATATTATAATGTGTATACATCTTTCTGGGACATTCTCTATATCACAACTGGAATGTATAGACTATTTATTTTCATTAGTAGTACCTTCTTTTGTAATATATAATGGAAGTTAATCAATGACACATGGTCATAGGGACAGTAATTGTAAAATTCATTGATCGAGTATGCATTCTTCTTTGTTAGACATGTTTACCAGCCACTGCCAACCTCTTATGAAATTCTGTAATTACAGGTTTTGAAGCTTCCAGCTGATCCAAATATAGTAACAATTCTCGAAGGATATGTAAAGAACTGTGCTGTGAATCAGTTGTGTGGTATAGGGGAGAAACCACAACGTCGATATCGTTATCATTACGAAAATAATAAAGGCAGGGATCTGGATAGAGCTTGTCGCAGGTACAGACATATGCATCTCAGTTAACCAGTTGATCTCCAGAAGGATTTAGCAGAACATGAGGCCTTCATTTGCAAGTGGTACTTGTAGTCAATGATAAAGCTCCTTAAAGAAAAATTGAGTGAAGACAGTGTGATCTTAATATCATTAGTATCACTTGTTATGATTCCTAGTGAAGACAACATGACTGTCACCAGAAGGCATGACAGTATGAAGTTAAAAGGAATGAAATTTGAGCTAGTTGAATTAGAATAAAATTAGGATTAGAAAGTCTGCATATTAATGAAGTAATAATGATGAAATTAACAGATGTCAATAGATTTTGGAGACAAATATGAGGAAGAAGTGGCCATTCATTAATAGTGCTGAACATTTTAAGAGAAACATGTTCTTTGTTTTATTATGTTTATGTATAAATGCAAAATTGTTTCAGCTTAAATATATGCAAAGAAGTTGTTGATGGTGTACGTATTTACTTTGACTTCACACTCAGTGACTTGTTGCTGTATAACCAAGAGCGAGAGCAGTTCGAGCAGCTCAGAAATCAGCAAGCAGAGCCTACAATCAAACAAGAAATAGAGTGGGTTTATCACCTTATTAAGTTTATATTTGTTCTGTGAATTGATTTATTACCATGCCATAACTAGTGTATCTCTCCACCTGCCTCAAGCAATTGCCATCTGTCTTTCTGCTTATTAGTGTCCAATACATAATCCCTTTTTAACAAGGATCTGTTGATTTAGTTTCATCATCTTATAAATCAATTTTTGAAAGAGCAGTGTCATTGTGAAGGGTTTGTTGTCTAAACAGGATAAAAGTTGAATGTACACACATTTTTAGTTCACCTTTATTATTTTATGAAGGGCTCAGGTCCCTATCCATATTCTGACCCTTGCCTGATAACCTTTGAACCAGCTGATGGACTGTCATGAGCATTTATGTGAATATCTTACCTTTCTATACATACCAGCATAACACTTGTTAAAAATTGAGATGGTGGGACACAGCACTGGTGCACTTTGATTTCACATCTGACAAGTTTAATATAAGCAGAATCTGTAAAGTTTAAAACTATATGCAGAAATGGTTTATTACGTTGTATAATTGTTAGTACTTTCTGCTGACATCAAGATATCTTTAAAGTAAAGTGGGTGTCATAAGTTCTGTCCACAGTTTCTTATTCTGCATTTTTATGGTCATTTCAAATTTTTAGATATGTCAAAAATATGAAGTGTTTGCATAGTTCATTATACTTACAGTTTTACATTAGTAATAGTTCCTTGACATGCCATAATACTATATAGCATATACCAAATGAAAATACAGGTAGCCCTCGATTTACGCTGGGGATGTTCCTGGACGAACCGGCGTAAATTGAAACAATTTTATAATGTAAATCAATGGGAAGTCAATGACATGCGTTCCCAGCACCCACACATTGACGATTAATATAATGATATTACATTTAAAGCTCTGAAATAACGTAAATAAAATAAAGGGAATTTAAAAAATATATTTTATACGCTTACAATCGGCAATGGCGTGATGAAGCGGCGTTAGTTCTCTGACGAAGTCCCTGGTTGAGGATCGTCATGTTTTTTAAAGAAGGCATGTAGTGTGGACTGTCTTGATTTCTTTCAAAATTTCATGATAGGGCCTCATGGATGACATAATGCTCCTCTTTGCTGTAGCACAAGGGCAAACTCGCATATGCAAAAGTTTGCCTTTCACAAACAGCTTTTACTGATTCATCGATCTCATTGGAGCAAATCCGCGTTAACAAAACATACGTAATTGCAGAGATGACTGTATTTATAATTTTTATTCAAAATCAGTGATGTAAGAATTACGATTTAGTGTAAGAAGCAGTAGGAGAAACATTATAAATAACAGTAAAATATATTTTTTTAAATTTTTGACTTTCTGGTTTCAAAATAAGCGTTATTATGAATCAGGGAAAATAGAGGGCTACCTGTATGTAGAAACAGTTTGTAGTCAGTATGTTTTAATGCTTGCTGTTTTATATATGCATTTGAAGAGGGTGTTAATAACATCCTATGTAGAAAACAGGTGAAAATAGTGTCAAAATAAGAGTGATGGTGTGTTAATTTTTACAATCTGTAAGAAATGCTGAAGCACAAAGAGCTGTTCTTTCAGGATTTATGACAACGAACTCAATAACGTTGTTGTGAAGGAGGAGGAGGATGAAGATGATGATGATGATGATCTCTCATTGCCTGGCCAAGATGATGAGATGGAAACCGATGGGCAGACCCACTGTTGTACTGGTAGCATGATGCACATAACAGGCAGAGAACATGGTTTGGATAATGGAGATACCACAGGTATAAATGGGCAGCAAATTAATTACTTTTAACTTTAGTGTTAGTAAACTCATTCTTTATCATGAAAAGTAGGAACTTATTTTTGATAAATGAATATTGAATGCACCACTTGAAATTTTAAGCTATGGAAGGGAATGTTTGTATTTTCCAATTGGACATTACAGACAAGTAATGAATAAAATTATTAGTGCCAAGTTTGTGTCTTGAAATAAAACTTAGAATAGTAGTAAATAAGACCAGGATTTATATGTACAAAAATGGCCCAATATTTACATATATGATCTAGATTAAAATGTATACAGACTATCCTGAAGATGGAGATGTGGCACTGAAATTGTAACACTGACAAGATTTGTCACAACCCAGAGGACCACAGTCTAACTCCCTTTAACGCTTACCACCCTTTGCCATCTGCAAACTGAAGTATTATACTTGTCTGAATTACCCACCAGCATATGAATACCAGATATGTGTTGAAGCTAGTGCTTCTTATCTGTATAATTTATTATACTAGGTGAAGGCGACAGGAAAAGAAGCCTGCGTTCTCATCGGCCAGATGCAAATGAGTGTATTTTACCTGATGCCAATGACATTAGCAAACTGAATGCTCGAACTCTGAACCATGGCACTAATTTCCATGAAAATCATTTTCATGTAATCAACATAAAACAAGAAGCACATCACTTCGCCCTCACCAATATCAAGCAGGAGCCATGTAACACACAGATGTCAAGGTTGGTATCTTTATTGTTACACTGCATATTTTGTAGCCATATTAGTGATTTAGTATGTGATAAAATGTGGTACATAACCCTGTTAACCATTAGTATTGGCAGATGAATTTGTGAGGACATTTTGTTTGTGGAAAATACATTGAAATAACACACAGAATAATTGCAAATGTTCTGATTGCCATTGCAGTATTGCCAGCACAAGCTCTCGGTGCTCCACTCCTACTATCAGCTTACCTCCTTTTGTTGCTGCTGGTAACACTGCTCATTCCCATGCAGTTGCCAGTTCAGTAGCATCCTCGTCACCAAAGCACACAACACTGTTGTCTCAGATACTTGCTTGGCAGCTAGTTCCTCAAAGCCTATACTCAGAAGTACCTGTAGCCCCATCACTTGTTTATGGGGCCATACATCTGGCAAGGCTATTTGGTATGTACATTTGTAGTTTTTGCTCTCGCAAGCTGTATAAAATGGGAAAATAACAGTACTTTCATGATAATGTGATTGTTATGTATTTATTTGCAGTTAAGTTACCTGATTTACTTTATGCCACAAACATGCCAGAAAGGAAGTTGAAAGTTCTTCTGCGTCACCTAGACATGTTTCTAGGGTGAGTAGGAAAAGAATATATGGAGGAACAGTGCTGGTAGTGACTGGCTGTTTATATGCATGAAAAAAATTACTGTTCAGTATTGTTAACATTTAATTTTGAGAAACAATGGACAGTATGCATGACTATATAAAATTAATAATTTGAAAATAACAGAAAACATCAGAATAACCAGTTTCCAAGCCAAGATTTAAACTGTAACCTCCCAGATAAGAATCAAGGGGTGATAAAGACTGTGTTATAAGAATATAGGATACTGCATGGAGCCAAGTCCTTAAGAAGTTTCAAGCTTAACTCTGTTGTTTCAGTTACATGGAGGAACACCAAGAATGGTTCGGTGAACAGTTCTATAAGGAAAACAGCAGTATCTGTGGATAACATGTTTCTTCAGATTTATTCTCATCAGATTCCTGTGCTTTAGTTAGAGTATTATTGTAGTGACAATCAAAAGCTTTTTGAGAAGACTGTATAATTGTGTTTTCTGAAATTTGTAATTATTAAAGTATTTTGTATAAAAACAGTGTAGTTATGAAATGTGGCATCACATTTCCTGTAGCTTTTAGGTTAAACCATGTTTTACTCCAGACCATTTAGTGCTTTGTGAAAATTCCATTGTTTTCCATATCTACTATCTTCATGCACCAGTATTTATCTTCTGATCATGAAGTTAGGCCAATAAATTACATGTTTTGGCCTCAACAGTGTAACTGTCTAGTAGTCTCTTTAATCGTCACTCAGATTGTCATCTGATTTGTCTATAGTTGAGAAGTCATATACAGGAAACCACAGTTGCAGTGCTTTGAGCACATATGGCAAATTCTAAGTAATAATGCCATAAATTTAGCCACCACATCATAGCACCTACATTTCAGTAATATTACATCCATATTTCTATCATCCATTCTAGCTCCTTGGTCTGGACCATTCAAGCTGAAATCTCCATTTTGATGCTGTTTACCATTTTCATCATCATGCATACAAACACACTTCAGTGCTTCTGAAATGTACTATAGCTTCTTTAAAATGGGAGTACATCCTCCAACTTTGTCACAATTACAATTAACTAGCTACAATATTAGTTTTCAATTTTAAAAGCTTGTCATATCTCTTGCATGTTGCCTCAAGTTCAGACTGAATGTTTGCACTCTGTACCACTAACTCCAATGCCATGTGAAAACCTTTCTGAGCTTGACGCAAGTTCTGAGGTACAAGATAACCAAACCATTTTATTGGGTCAGAAGCAGGCACACTCCCATTCTGTTCACCTTTCTTATGATTCAAATCATCTGCTTCTTTCCTTTCATCATCATCTTTATCTGCTCTATTTCTAAGGTTATTCTCCTCTTGTTTTCCCTGTGATTTCTTTTGTGGACTTAAAGTATGAAGTTCAAAGATCATGTGCTCCAAATTATTCTTGGTTTCAACTGATGAAGCTACTGTTCTTAGAGCTGTAATTTCAGCACTCCCTTCTGTTGGTAATTGCAGGTATGATACATTATGGTTACCCATTATGTAACGAGTTTTTGCTAATTCCAGGCAACCTGACTTCATAATCTCTTGAAGTTTTAATTTACATTTAATTTGTTCCTCCATAAGTTCCAAAGCTCGAATCATTAGGCCATCCAACTCCTTGCATACCTCGAGTATATCATGGTTCATCTGTAAAACAACACATTTTAGTTGTTATTAATGGGGAATTTAGAAGCATTATAAGTAGGTACTATATTACAAGGAAACAAGATGCATCAAACTGAACTAACTTTGGGCAAGGTCCTGATCAGGCTTTCTTATGACTTGTTGCTGAATCTTTGAATTCTAAGACCAGACAAATAAGTTACAGCAAGCTTTCTTTCCTATAATGTATCTTCAACATGCTCACAACATAATGCCATTTTCCTGTTACTGCTGAAAATGGTGTAATTAACTGACAAAAGAAGATGTTAATTTCTATGAATGAATAACAACATACTTAAACCATAAATAACACTTATTAAAACATAAGTAACAAACAATTTTTTAAAAAGTTAAACTGTTGAGGTAGAGCCACTGTTTCTGCTCTCACAGATTTGACTCCATCACATTCATATGTCGTAAAGCCCAGTAGCATGACACTCAGATACTGCAAGTGTCTTTATCCCATGAAGATCCCCTTGCAGTGCCCTTACCTACTATGATTGAGAAGACGGTTAGTGAGATCACCACTTGTTCCATACTTTGCCTATTTACCATGTCATAAAATCAAGTCCACATATCTGAATCCTCTCCCACATTAAAATTTACTAATATTGTACTATTTTTTTTCTAAAATATTTTCTACACACTTAAAGTACTGGTTTAGGTGTATATTATACAAAGTGTTAGATTTGTTACAAATTACTTTCCATTGCTGGTCAGCCAAAGGTCGTATGATAATGAGGAATCTCCGCCCTAATATAACCTATTAAGTTTTTTTTTTCACACTGAGCAATGCTTTACAGCTCATGTTCTTCTCAGTTGAAGCAACGGATATATATACTGATATTAAATTCACTCCATGGTATATTCTATACATGGTATGTGTTCTGAAATTTGTCTTACACTCCAAATAATACAGAGATAAAGACCATTATTCAGTACATTTGATATAGCACTTCTGCTTACCCGCCCATAAATATGGTAAAATGGGAAGGTCAAAGAAAGTGCACAATAAAATAATATTTTAAATATCAACGTACTAACCTCTACTCCAACGTTTATACAGTCACATGAAGTTAAGACATCTATTTCAGAAACTTTGCATGTGACCAACACAACAAACCTCTGGATTAACGTAACAAATGCGCCGTGGATCACAGATGAATATCACAGCCACAGATATTACAGGGAGCTTATACTGAATATGCCAACTAATGTATGAAATAATGAAAGGAATGCACCATGAATCACAGATTACGGTCTCAGCCACAGATGTGCGGGTCAATTTTCAAAGAGAACAACCATCAAAGCATGAAAATTCAGCTACAATTTGGTTAATTTTTGTTACATTTTATAATAATAACACGGGAAAACCGCACAATCCAGCTTTAGTCCAAGAAGTGGAACATTCAAATGCTGCAGAGCTTATTATGGAATAAAATAGAATTTATTTACATTCCATAGTCCTTCATAAACCTTAGCCAAGGATGTAGAGCAAGCACAGCACAAATACAATACTTGTTTATAGTACAAATATAACAGATATTTATAGATTTTTGGAACTACAGTATTACAGCAAAAATTATGATGAGAAACCATCACCATTGGAATCCGTCGCTAGTTGCTATTGTCCATTTACTGCATCCATTCCAAATGTTTTATGCTCTTGTTATCACAGTAGTTTTCCACATGCCTCTGTAGATGGCATACCAAAGCAGTGTTTTATGATTGTGTAGTATTATAAGTACTCAATAGGTGGCACATGTATGCAAACGATGCACATCCAAAAGGCTAATTTATACCGACATGGCATTACAACCCAGGAGACCAACATCTTAACCGCCGTGAAAGTAAAAAATGCCACAACTTCTTACATTTTTCTTCATTAAATGTTACTCTTGCTCGGAATCTGAGTGACCGAACGTCGCGATCAGGTGGTTAGCACTCCTGATTCGTGTTCAAAAGGTTCTGGATCCAAACTTCGGTCCGGAGACAGGCCCTTCTCATTGAGGATGTTCGTGGTGTTATTCAGTCCTCCAGGCAATTGCCGGGATAGTACCTCACTTAATTTATGCCACGACCGCTCTCTTCCATTTCCTTTCCATTTATTAGCATTCGGCGCTGTACAAAAGTTCCTGATAGCGTTGTTAAATAAACCACAAATGCAGATATTATTTGCAACTCTATCACAAACGGGCGCATTTCAGACACTTCTCTTCATATTTTGTAACTGTAAGAAATATATTAATGTACTTTGGTTTTATCAGTGTTATAAATTTTAAAAAAGCGAAATGGAAAGATGCATGGCCTTCTCAACATTGACTCGTACTGCACATGAGATATGTTGGCCGTCATGGAGCATAACTTTAGTTTTCTTTTTCTTTTCGTTTTGGAATATATTGAAGGGCAGACATGGCCTCTTCTTGGTCAATCTCCGTTTTATGCATTGCGTATGGAGAGTCGAATAGACACGAATCCCAGCACGGGTATTGAATGAGATAGGTACGAGAAGTGTTGAGGTATGAACTCAATTTACTTCGACTAATTCATTATAAAAGCAGCAAAATTTCTCACTTTACGACTAAATATCGGTCTCAAACATTTGACTATGTATTTTTTCAGTAGATAATACCGATACATTTTCTAGCTGAGAAGTGATTCGAGCAGTGGATCCATTTTTCTGGATGATTTAAGATATTACTCTTAGAAAAGGAGAAGAATGGGGATTTTGGTCAAATTAAATGTAATGCAAAATATATGTCCACTTTTAACTCATAGTGACATTATTTAAACACAAATAAAAAGATCACTTTACAAAGAAGACGTATATTCAACTAAATGCAGATATACATATTTCTAATACGACAGTGAGACTAGTAATTTATACAAATAAAGAATTTCAGTATTTATTGTAATTTTCTACATTTTACAAACAAATTTATTTAATTAAAACGGTAAGAATAAATTAATTCCGACATGTTCACTGCCCACTAGCTTGAAAAGATGTATTCTCCAACATTATTTGACGCTGTTGTGACTCTTACAGCATCTGTAAAGAGTTTTTCCATGCCTTATCGTGCAATGGTCACGTCTGCGCTTGGCCCGAAACCCGCACCAAACAACGGCACCTTGAGGAATATAATTGCGTTTAGTCGGAGAACCTGAAGGAAAGAGACCATTTGGGGGAATTTCTTTACCATCCTTCCTTCGAGTTGGTCACTCGGTCACTCCGTTTCTGAACTGACTGGGTTGGTGGCAGTCGAGCGCTCGTTTACAGAGCACCAACCTCTGCTTCAACCCTCCAGGTTCAGATTTCTTTCATTCAAGGTCACCTTTATTTTCAAGTCGGCTATTGTTTGCCAAACACAGCTATGCAAGTCATGGGTGATATAATTAATGGAGCAGAGGTAGTGGCCTTCATCAGTTGTGGCAGGTTTTAAAGAAATAATAATCGGTTTGCCACAAAGGTGTTCGGTGTGGAAAAGAAATGCAATTATCGCTTCCCACCACAAGTTGCTATGCCGCATTGTATTTTGGCGTCAATTTGCTACATCCCACTTACCCCTGCGTTTCAGAGGCCTGGTTCAGGGGTGTCTTTATTTCGTGCCGTGTTGATATGAAGTTCCAGTTGAGGATCGAGGCACTGGATGGTCAAGCCGATTGCATGCATACCTTACGTTAATTTGCATTTGTCTTCGTTTATTTAACGACGCTACGTAGTAAATACCGGAACACTGTGAAGGCAGCGGTGTAAGTCGTGTTCCATTTTAATGTATATAAACATTTCCTGGGTGGACTGAGGACCGTCATGAAGCACCCCAGTCAGGATAATCGGCCTCTGGAACAAAAATTAAATTTGAGCTTACGAAATACGATGTCACCCACTCAGACCCCGTATAAGACCGCACGCATTAGTGCTGGTGATGACTCGGGCGTAATTTAATGACGTTGCATAAACTGCAGAGGTCATTCAGCCTAGTAATTGATGGCGAAATGATATTACACACAGAACTAGGAAGATAAAGCTTTCGATGTGCAAGTTACTGTTTCTGAATATCCCACCTGGATCAACGGTGAAAGTACCATGTAAAATCATAGTCAAGATATCGTAATTCCGACCTACGTAAGAACCGATTATCTTCCGAACAGAAGTCCAGGTCGTTGGTACTGAAACATGTTTGGTAGATGTATTGATACTAAAAGAAAATACGGAACGTTGTTCCAACGATTATTGGCTGGGGAGAATCGAATTACCTGGGAAACAGCCTGCCCCAGTTCCACTTTCCTCACCACAGTATTTGCTCGACCTGGGACGTAACCCGTGCGCCGCGGTAAGAAACACCTCGAGGTGTAGCTACAAATTAATAACGCGCGCTACCAATTTAGATTATATGACGGTTTAAATACTTTTTTAACATGTGGTGAATAAATCGAGAACTATTTCAGATAGAAGTTATAATCACACCGTATTTTGTGCCACGCACAACGAGGACCTTAATAATAATGCACTTTGAGTTTTGTGTTCTGTTTGTAAGTATTCTATTCCCACCGCACACATGTTTTTATTCATATTCTGCCACCTTTCGGTCTAAATGAATTTCAATGCAAAGTAAAGGCTTGGGCATGCATG
>NW_019059957.1:535207-551828 GCF_000696155.1 Zootermopsis nevadensis | reverse complement strand
TTCAATTCATTTATTAAAGTGCTTGACAACAGCCAAAAAGGCCAATAACAGCCAAGCACTAACAACAATACAGACATTACAATACAAAAGCAAACAAACAATGAACTGAAAACATAAATGTACAATATTGATTTATTGCAAAATACGTCATAAGTAAAAACCTAAATGCTATAGATAAGTAAAATGATAATTATACTAAAAACAGTTTAATATTGGACAGAAAACATACACAATAAAATGTTATACTAAGTAAATAATAAAAACAATGATTATTGTTTAAAAAGCTGACTGACCTCAGTAAGCAAAATACGATCTTTGTTAAAGATGTCGATGCTCCTACAGACTGGATTGGCAGCAGAAACGCATCTGGCAGAGGGACTGGCCTTGAAATTACGTTTTACAGTAAAGGTAGAATAGTCTCTGATAGACCTAGTAGGTACGCAGAGACTAACTGTATCAAAAACAGATGAGCAACTAATTTTGCCTTTAAAAACATTCACGAGGAAAAGAGCATCCAAAAGCCTCCTCCTTAAATGTAACGATAAGAAATTTAATCTAACTAATATTTCATCATAATTATAGGCACAAACGCCATTAAAGAATCTAGCGTAACATAGAGCTACAAATTTCCTTTGAATCCTTTCCAATTTAAAGGAATCTGTATTAGTAATAGAGTTCCAAACAACGGAAGCATACTCAATTTTGGAACGGACTAAAGTACTGTACAAGACCAAAAGGCTATCAACAGTGGAGAAGGAAGAAGTAATGTACCTAATCAAACCTAGCATTTTCAAGCCCTGTGAGAAAATATAGTTGATATGCTGGTGAAAATAGAGCTTACAGTCCAGTAGAACACCGAGATCTTTAACACAATGGGAGCGTGCCACCAGGTTGTTACACAATTTGTAATTAAAATAAATACTGTTTGTCTTCCGGGTGAATGATATAACAGTCGTTTTACTTAAATTAAGTTGCATCCCATTCACAAGACACCAATTTTGCACTCAATGGATGTCGTCCTGCAACAGTTTGCAGTCATCAACATCGCTGATACTCCGATACATCTTTAAGTCATCAGCAAATAAAAGGCACTGTGAATTATGTATGGAGTCGCAGATGTCATTAATGAATATATTAAAAAGTAAGGGGCCTAGGGTGGAACCCTGAGGCACTCCACACTTAACACGATAAGGATACGAAAGAGTTCCAGATACACGAACAAAAGATTGCCTGTCAGAAAGATAACTATGGAACCAATCAACATAACTGGGTGATAGTCCGAAGTTTCTAAGTTTCCTAAGAAGAATATTATGAGGGACTAAGTCAATAATAATAATGTATCTGAAAGGTCGGTACAAACATTTAGAATGAGTTCTAGACATTACCGTGGGTCCGCAAATGCTTTCGAGTTACAGCCCGGGAAAGCTCTCCGTGTAGAGATCATTTTTACTGATATTCTCAATTCCGGTAGTTCCTGTTGTAAGGCAGAAAGACCCGTGGACATCCCATTTGACCTTCAGTCGTATTCCTATTTAAACAGCATGTCTGTCTAATGTACACAGTGGACCTATTAGGGCCTAATTGTGTCAACAGTGCCACCGACACTGGTAGTGGCACCAGGAACACGTCAGAAGGTCAAATAAGATGTACGCAGGCCTATCTGCCCTAAAATAATAACTACTATTTACTACTTTATGTATTGTTTTACTGTGTACAACTCACCCCTGAAGGTTGCACAGACCTTTCAGACTGAAGCATTCGCCACTGCCATTTTCCTGTCAAATTGACACCGGGGTTCCTTCACCCGTCAAGCCCCATCCCTTTTCTATTTAATACCGAAGTTAAGAATATGTGGAGCTTTATGTCCACTCTTACACACGTTCTTATGATGTTCTTGGCACAGTGATTCTCAGTCCACGTTCAGGATCCAAATGCTTTTCCTTTCGTCACCAAACATTTAATCTCGAAGTATGAACAATAAATTTCATCTGGAAAGAGCGCGTGTTGATGTCCTAACAGGTCTGGACAACGTGAACAGTAACCCCGTTATGTGGCTCTTGTAGTGCAGAGTCTAGCAGCCCGATGACCTACGTTGCACGGGCATGGCTTTCATTACACGCGGGCTAAGGAAGCAAGATGGGGAAGGAGTCACGACGTGCACTTTTTTCCTGCAGACGGACGGCCTTGGTCTTAGGTAGTCAGTGTTCGCTTTGCCGCGCCAGGGGCATTCTCATATTGTTCCGCACGATATGGCCGGCTTTTTATAGGACTAACAATGGCAGAACATTCTGTTCCTGACTTCTGCGTTTATTTGATTCTGGTTGTTGAAGAACACAGTAATTATAGCTTCATTGTGTTTGAAGATACGTTGGTTGACAATATACACTACAGAGAAATGTATGCATTCTGCTTTATTTTGTATTCGTCAGTTTAGCTGACGATTACCGTCCAAAAACACAATTATTTTTAATATTTTACATCGGAACGTTAAATTCATGTTAATTTCTGTCTTCGATTTTTCGAGAACAGTGGCTGAAATTAAACACGTATGATAAAATAAGCGTCTATTATTTAGCCACGCAACTTTTATCTGTAACGCTTTACTGTCGATGGTAGCCTTCTGAGTAGTAACGCCGTGCATCAATCATCAGCCTGAAAATGGCGACAGTATGTTCCTCCGAAACGTTGGTGCTCCTACAAGTCCGCACGGCGCCACAACTCAGAAGACTGCCATCGACTTCAGCACAGTGAGGACCTAAAATTTTTAAACATTTTATTGGCCTTAACATGAACATAATCTACCATAAACATCCACCCACAGTCTTGGTTGAGTCCCAGATAATCGAAAGATGTTGAGATCATTGGAAAAGCAGTAGACTTTGAACGGGTGCCCTCAAACAATAGTGCATATATTTCCGGGGGTACGCAATTCGAGTCTCGACCGTGGCATAGAATATCCTGACAGAGTTATGTTGTCTTTCCCTCGTTTGTGCATCTGTGATTTTGTTTGTAAAGATTAAATTACTGCTTCCTTCCGCATCCCTTGTTAAATATTATACGAGAAATTGACGAAGAGGTGGTGTCAGTCTGATGTCATTAACATTGTGCAGGGTCACCCTGTAGTTCCTACTGCCCTCCAGCAAACACATTTCCGGACCAGAGTTTTAAAGTAATTAACACTTAACTCTGTCCGAGATTACAGCTTCCTTGAGGTTAGCGTGCTAGCGGATATATTGCTCTGTGGCCCAGCACAAACGCATTAACCCCTAATTATCAAATAACTTTAACTTTTTGTCAGCGGAAGCTCTGGTTCTTCAGTACGCGCCATAACGATAGCCTACCTTCGAAATACGAGTAGAATAAAAGAGCAGTTTTTAACTTGGATGGATTTCTAAATAATACATATGACATATGCTATAAAATTACCTTCTTACTACAATATAAGTCAAAAACATATAGAGTGGGACCTGGATCATGGCTTTTATACTGAGGCCTATTACATTTCAGCCCCACCCTCAGTTAGAGTCCGTTAGGTACCGCACTGAATATTATAGATGTGGGCACATTAAATTATTTTAGGTATAAGGATCCGATTTTATAACACGACTGTCTTCAACATGTCTGAGGGATTCACTGATCGATTCCAAAACTCAGTGTCCTCTTCAACACCACTCAACACCTCGAACGAGAGAGGAAAACAATAGCAACTCTTACTATTTAATCGCTAAGAGAAAATGAAACACAGCCACTAATTATGACAGACCCATAGAGTTAAGAAAGTTTTTTTACTTGTGATGCAATATAAAATGGCGTTCGATTAAATTTGAGAACTGACATAAAATAAGCCATGGTCCGCGGATCACTTATTGAAAAACACTGTTGTAATGAGCTGTGCTACCGTTACGGCGTCTTTGGAATCGCCTTCCTTTCTTCTGAATTGCTGAGTGGGGAGAGAGGTTGTTGAAGAATGTAAAAGTGATAGAGGTCCTTACATGTTTTAGATGTACCGTTACACGTTAAAAAGGATTTAAGGAGTGTAAAAAATTGAGAAAAGGCCAACACGAGGAAGTCACACGGCCTCCAGCTATCCTTCAGACAACCAGCTACATTTCTTATCCTCTTCAACCCTTATCTTAAAGCCTTTTCTATACCGGAACCATCATATTATTTTTATTTGTCATGAAAAATAATTTAAAAAGCACTCAGAGCTCTGACGAGCATTATACGTAGTGACAACACTGCTCCAATAAGGAGACAGATTCCTGAAACTCAAGAAGTGTTTTGCAGCTTTGCGTCTGGACAGTGTCTTCTCGTGTGTGATAGATGAAGCATAAGAATTGTGACTTGTTCCTGGCGTTGCCTCTAGATGTTTGATTCCTGAATTCCAATTGTTGATACTCTCTTATAAATAGCACAAGAATCCAGGCCGGGGGGGGGGGGGACGAAGAGGCAGTAAAGACCTCTTCTATAAATTTCATTGAAATCAGTGCAGGGGTTTTGAGATGGCACGATATAGGAATCTCGTTTCTATTCAAATTATGTTCGAAATATTTTTCGCTTAAGTTAATAGACTGTTTACCTAGTTACGCTCAAAATTCACGCAGTAAAGCATGCACGTCTTCATGATCAGGGTCATCACCCTGATGATGGTGGCAGAAAGCACCAATAAAACGTCCGGTAGATTGCTTCAGTGTTTGATCCCCGCACGTCCTTGGGTATCTACGTAGAAAATTTTTCGATATATGATTTGTATCTGCGCGCCATCTCGGTGTTCTGGAATGGAACTTATGATTGGAATGTCGTTTTATGTACGTCGTACTCCACGAGTGAATGCTATCGTAAATAATTACTGAGTTAGCCTCTCACATAAAACATATATTGCTGAAAGGACATGAAATAATTCTGTTACCTGTATTTTGAACATGTGCATTTAGTTGAGATGTATTCTATGAGCCAAACATTACGTACGAGTGTGCAGCGACCCCGACTTGAAAATCTCCCTCTCTGTCTTATAGCCGTAAATATTGATTTGGATTAATTCTTCAAATTTGGTCGTCTCGTTGGGTATTTCGACACATGGAGGCACTACCCAACCCAACCAGGACGGGATATGCTGAGTGAACAGAAATCGGCGTCCTGCTCATCAATTTCACGAATATTGAGAGGGTGGTCGGAAATTGATGAAATTTTGAATGGTCGTCATGCCGCGTGTAAGTTAATGAAATTCATACTCCATTATATCATAAGTAATGTAAGATAGCCACACGTTGACATGAAATTCGCGAGGTGGAACACCGCGAATTCGGCCACGACCTCTTTACATGTGCTTTATTTATTCGCGCTCACGTTTTTCTATATTTCCTATATAGATGTATCGCTTCACGTATACGATGGAACACGCTTTGAATATTGCAGCTACTATACCCCAATGAAGCACCTACATGTTCATAGCCTACATGCGCCTTGAGAATTTGCGTTCATCTATGGTTACGACATTCATCTATTTAATTCAAACACAAACTAATTCCCCGTAAACTTCGTTACATTCGTTTTGTGCTGAACTATTGTCGCAGAAATGAGTGCTGAAAGGTGCACAGTTCAGAAATTTACATTGTAGTTAAAGAGGCGATAAATTTCTGAAAATTAATTATACTATTTTGTTCAGAATCCTTTATCTTACAGTCTCTTATCCTAATACTTGTTCCGAAATCTTCTCAAATATCTTGTAACAGAGAGTAACATAAGTCTTGACTACAGACTTGCTGCCGAGTAACTTATTGGATTTAATATTAATAATAAATCAATGGAATGGTCTCAGACTATTAGCAGTGCCAGTATGGAATGTATTTCCAACATTATGAAGGCTGTCTGTCTCTGTCACCAGGGACATTGAAACTTCGTCACAAACTGACACGGCTGATCGTACATGAATACTCTACTGCATTGTGAAGTCCTATATTTATAATTATCTTCGTGTGGAGTTCTGCAGGAGGATTTGTAGCACTTGCATCTTAAACAAACGATTAAGTCAACATATTCTGATTACCAGCCGTATATCTATAAAGGCGACCACACACGCTTAATTTTTCTTTTATACATTTCGACGTGCGCAGTACAGATTTGATGTTATAACTACACGTGTGTTGGTAAAACTGAGGATTGTTAAGTCCAGTTGTCGGTCTGAGTGAAATCTGGTTCGACTTGGTATTTAACTGCGCAATTCTGGTTTGTAGCGTGTTTGGGGTCTCCTCAAGGATATTACACATTTAACGAAACGGCGTAATAAATTATGTCATCAAGGGAAGTTATTTTGACCACAGTCCCACACACATCACATAAATGATGCTCTTTGTTCCAGTTTAACTTATTTTGTATTCTGATAGCATTTTAAACTACGCGGGAAACTGCACATTTTTTAACTAAGCCGACCGACCTGTGTCAAGAACTGAGCGTGTACGGCCGCCTTAATAAACACTTTTCAATTGCTTAAGGATAACTGTGCGATCGCCGGCAAGGTGTGCGTTCATTTAACCACTCATTTATCAAGGCCAGGAGTTTAGTAGCTAAAGATGAATGACACTGGATTTGCATACTTACAGGCGTCTGGCGTCTTTTAGAGATATGATATTACGTCAGGAAGGTTATCAGAATGGTATCATACTAGATTGAACTTTAATCCCCCCATACACTACATCATTCCGGTTCAACGCTCCAACAAATTTTAGCATTCACATTTTCGTCAATTTAATTATAAGGTACAGAACGCATTGCTTGCTTTTGGCGACGTTCAAATTGCTATTACAAATTTGAAGGACCTACTGCTGAAAGCTGAGATATAATTTGTGGAAGGCGGCAAATTATTTTAACTTCGCGTTTACACAAAGTAAGAGCCCCAGTATGGCTTCCTTGTGGCAACTGGTCCTGCCAATAATATCAACGGCTATTTTAACAATTGAATACAACAGCTTTCCCCATGTAACAACTACCCAGTGCCTATCCTTACAAATCCTAGTTAATTCAGTTTAGGTCTGCCTGCCCAAAATTCTTCTCAAAATACTAGAGAGATTAAAAATATCCCAATGAAAATATCCTGTTAGAATTATAGAAATAGAGTCCTTCGGAATGATTCCCTGTAATTGTGTTAGTGATCGAGGCTGATCACCATTATTATATTTAGCATCTTTCGGAACGTTTATGGTTTACTAAGAAGGCCAGTGAAATATTTAATTATCTTCACAATATCATTCTGCTGTTCACTGTCAGCAGCAGAAACAATTCATACAATTTACCCTCGCGCTTTGCTTTTAGCTCCTGCCTTTCATATAAATTCATGTTAGTTTGTGAAAATTAGGTACACCATAAGCACTAAAATATATGTACGTAATTAAATGCTCGTACTCTTTCTGTGGGTTTATAAAACCACAAAGACGCTGTTGAAAAGTCAACTGTGGAATACAGAAGATAGAAAATAGCCCAAAGACAAATAATATGGCGAGAAATCTAAATGGAAAAAGAATTGATATTTCACTACAATCTGGAGTAGCTACTCTTATTTTCCAAACTCGTTCTTTGCTCTTAATCCTGGTTAAAACCTCGTGGAAATGTGGTGGAGCAATTGACACTGAGTTCTTCGTCATATAATAATATGAATAATCCTACTTGTGTGCGTTTTGAATAGAATATCTTCGTGAATTACCTTAACAGATTGGCGCCGAAGCGATTTTTACCACGTATAAAACTTGTCCTGTGACCCACCGGTGACGCTCCTTACTGTGTGAACCAAGTGACACTCTGGTGACTGTCACAAACCTCATGCATTTTCCCTGTCCCACCTGTTGTCTTAGAAATACGTCATTTCATTCCACGCAGACCGAGCCGATCTCTCGGTATTGAAATTAATTGTCATGAGACCCAGTGGCGACCCTTATGGGAGCCAAGGTGTCAAACTTATTTACTTAAAATTTCTACTTTTTTAAATTTTTGTTTACTTACATATTTTTTTGTGGTTTATTTAAGGAAGCTGTTAGTAGCTCATTGTAGGAATATAAAGAATAGAATTAAAGTGTAAATTAATAAAAAAAATATCAAAAACCTTTTAGTATGACGTATTCTTGGCCTGATTTAAAGTAATATACCAGAATTTTCCTAGAGGGACTGAAGAAACCTACGAAATTCCTCAGTGTTGATAGCCGGTCCGCGGGTCTGGGACGACCCAGATACGAAGCATAACTAGACCGTAATGTTAGCTTGAGTCACCGTTCATGTGACATAATTTTTAGATCTCGAATGAATATTATATATGTATTAGCCTAAATTGCATTTAATTTTCACTACCTTTCAACTAATTATCTGAATATAATTATATCGAGAGTATCGTGTCAGAATCGGAGGTATTTGTTTTAACAACATGTCAAGCCAGAAGGGGGTAATGCTGGTGCTGCTATACACAGACACACAGAGAGTTACATTTGGGCGTATAGACACTAATAATGCACATTTGTCACGCCAAATAAGCATAATAATTTAGTCTCCTGTAAATAAGCCATTTTGTTGATAAGACCTTTGGCATGATGCCCTCGATATAGTATGCATATCGAATTACGTAACAGGTAAAAAATGTTTTTATGCCTAACCACTGTGCCGTAGAGATACTGCTCTGTACGTTCTTACGATATGTTCGAAATCATTCTAATGAGACGTCGGCTTCACGTTCCACATGCGTATATTGCCATAAAAGGACCATTCCGTGCATAATGGACAGGAGGCTGGAATTTACTAACTCTTGTGGACGTAACGATTATGGGAAAAACTCTCGTAAAAGCACTTTTGCTATCCGCGGTTTTATTTCAGTAGTCGATATCCACGGAAAAAAAGCTGCTACACAAACCTACTGAGTTATGCGCGTGTGTTCACCATTTTGGCTCCAAGGTCTACAAGTTGAAGCCTGTCTTGGTTTATCGCTCAGAAAATTTATGGACGTACGTTTCCCGTTTTACGCGTTTTCAATACACGCGGCGATTATCAGGAACGCAGCCCCAGCTTACAACGAGTCACCTGTATTGACATTTTCGCCCCTTGTATTATACGCCGGGGTGGCGTCTCCTTCCCTGCCTTAGCTCTCTGTTCCGCTGTTTGGTAGGAATCTTGTATGTTCCTGTGACTGTTTTCAGCTTAATCTGTTGAGTTGAAATCAAAGCCCTTCTTCGTTACATTAAGCCGCGGCATAACTGTTTATGAACGCAGACCAGTTGCATGCCCAACGCTTTAAAAAAACCGCTCACAAAGCAATATAATTGTATATTATTACAGTCTGACGTCAGTAATAATTACGATAATTTCGAGGGATAAAGGGAGTTCTGTCAGTCAATTCATAGGCTTTGGACAATGAACTTCCAAATTATGAAATATGGAGCCTCACAGTGTTGTCACAACTTGTAAACAAGAATGAAAATACGCTCGCTTGTAGAATCCGTCGACGTTGTTCGCGCGTAAATACAAATTTATTACATTCCTCAAAATCGCCGCGGTCGCGGTTCATAATTTCTCCCTGTTCTAGAGCTCAGGTCAGAACGTACAGAGCTTTGACTCTTCAACACTAACACGCTTTCACGAAACGGTGCTGATGTACAGGGACAGTTATTTTATTTATTATATAGGAATTATTCGTGCTTGAATTCTTATGGTATTCGTGAAGACTGCTTAGTATAAAATCTTTTCTTACCTATTACACAAACTGTTCAACCATCTCATTTATGATCTTCCTAAATCCCGCTTTGCTCTAGTCTGGCACCGGATGAACATTAAATTTCAACTTCTTCTGGTAACACAGCGATTTCTAAAATCCTTGATCTCACCTAAACCTTAGTAAGTCCTTCAGTTAATACACCATTATTAAATATCGAAATAAAAAGTAAAATAAATTAATAATTTCTTTCTCCTAGTTTAATATGGCAAAGATAAAATATCTGGTAACGGCGATATCAAATCTTTACATTCACTAAGAAATTTAGAGTAGTTTAAATTCGAGAAGTGCTTTCTACCAAGCAGTTCAGAACATTTTCTTTCCTTCTTCTATATTAAATGACAAACATTAAAATATAGAAAAACTATAATTTTACCTTCTGAATTACTGAGATTTTGGACCTCATCCATCGTCCGGTATTCTAAGAAAACCCACACAATAGGGCGTCTGAAGTAAAGAAAAAATCAACAACTGGAGACGTTTCTCAGATCATCGGTTAGTCATTTTAGATCAACAACGTATCTTCGCTGCTGTGGATAGTTTTGTTCAAACATGTTTCATAAGCAAACAATGGTCCACATCCAGAAGGTCTCTCTGTTGATTAGCCAACATAACAAGGCGTAATCCACCTCAGGTTCTGTCTCAGTATTTTCATTTCAGAATAAAAGACGATGTATAAGTCCAATAGCTCAGTAATCCAGATTGTTACACACCGCAGTCAGAACTGCTTAGATTGTACTTATAATTTTGCCTGTTGTTTTTCATGGTTGTGAAACTTGAAATATCACATTATCATAAGAATATAGACTGAGGGCGTCTGAGAACAGGGTGCTTGGACCTAAAGGGAACGAACTGACTGGAAGCTCGTGAAAACTGTATAATGAGAAACTCCATAGTTCGCACGCTTCGCCAAATTTTATTACGATAATCAAATCAAGGGTAATGAGATGAGCAGGGCATATAACACTGATTAAGGAGATAAGAAATGCTTACAAAATACTTACAAAATTGAAAATATTGAAAGGAAGAGACAATTCGGACTACGTCACGTAAATATGAGTATAACATTAACATTTATGTTAGGGAAATAGTGCGGAAAGGTGTAGACTGGATTGATCTCGATCAAGACAGTAAACGGTGGTAGGCCTTTGTGATCACGGTAATGGGCTTCTTTTTTGAAATTAATAGAATTGAGTAACAATATCATGAATACTTGTTAAAAGAGGTCTTAGTCCCCTTTTTAAGGACTGGGATGGATTGAAGAAAATAAACATTCTCAGGGCGATTCACAAGTCGAGATTCGAAAGTTCAAGATCGGGGGAGCTGTGTAAAGAATTAAAAAGAAATTCGGGGAAACAGTAAAACAGTGCGAGTCTTGATCGAAACTACTGAGGATCGAACTCGATTCGACTGGGTAAGAAGCCAGTTTGCTAGCTTGTTTATCCCCTAAAGCGTAATTTACGATCTACAAATAGATTGTGGTATATTGAAAGTCAAAGTTTGTTTTAAAGAACTGATAACAAGAATATTCTCATTTACAACTGATATGATTTTCAATATCAGGCTTTGTACGCTTTGTCCTAGGGTCCAGAAATAACTTCGTTCTGGTTCTTCACTTCGAAAGTGTGAAATATCTGCAGTGAAACATGTCAGATCAGATGTAACCATAAAATCGTTATTATCAATGTAACAGGTCATCATCTCATTCTGGTTGTTGGTGAGGGAACATTTATAATGTTAATCCTAAGGACCGTTTTGCTTCGTTATGGATGATTGATGACCTTATGTTTACCCTCAAAATTAAGAAACTTAAAAAAAGAATATTTATTATATAAATATAAGAGTTGAGACCTGTTTTCTTCTCCCACTTCATGGTCAAGGTTATCATTGTCCGAAGGGTCAGTGGTGTGTGTTACAAATGTTTTCAGAATTGTTGCTTGCTTCTTGCTTTCAGTTTACCAACTACAGAATTAACACGAAGAAAAGTGAAAGAGATCCATTCTATAATGTGAGGAAGGTCTGTCCTTGCATGACATTAGAAATTATATCTTCCTGCACATGAACGTTTCGATCCAGTACATAAATCCAGCTAATGCGAAATGTATTCCTCGCCAAATATAATCAGACTGAACAAGTCAAGGAGGATGAGATAGGCAGGGCATGTAGCCCGCATGGTGTAGAAGAGGAATACATACAGGGTTTTTGTGGGCAAACCAGAAGGAAAGAACCACTAGGAAGACCTAGACTATGTGGGAGGATAATGTTAAAATGGGTCTTAGAGGAAAAGGACGGGGTGGTATGGATTGGATTCATCTAGCTCAGTACAGGGACCAGTGGCGGGCTCTTGTGAACACGGTAATGAACCTTCCGGTTTCATAAAATGTTGGGAATTTGGGAGTGACTGAGCGACCTTTGGCTTCTCAGGAAGGACTCGGCTCCATGGAGTAAGTGTGAAATATAATGGTTGCACAGTGGTTGTTGATTGATTCACTGATTATTTGACGTTGCTACTTCAAAAGCTATAACGCCTGATAAAACACAAAATGTCTCCCGGAGAATTAACACAATTAGCAGAAAACATAAATTTATGTTTTTCATTGAATTCGGAACCCTCTTCGTTTCTTTCGGCCTTCGCAAAGGCTTGTTCTGTGGCGAAGTCGAAAAACAATTAGGACGAATCTTCTCCTTGGTTCAGGACAAGCGCCTACGAAGATAGGTGGATCGAGTTAATAATGGTTACTGTTGAATGATGTAGAACGTCAGAAGAGTTTAGTTATTTGTTCTGTACGGATCAGGACTATCTCTTCCAGTAGTCTGTGAATAGACAGTGGACGGTAGCTATCATTTTGCTTCTTTCAGTCCAGGCAGAGCCGCGTTAAATGTAAGAGTAAGGATCCTAATAAGCCTCAGTCTTGACCCTGACAAGCAACTTAATATGATTCGTTCCGAGCGAAATTCTATGTTGTAAAGTGAATAGTTATTGTGATGTAGACCGTGAACTTAAGTCAGGCTCAAGGCTGTCGTCTATTTGTCTAAGTCCATATTCACTAATGTCTTCCTACGCACATTTCGTGCAACATTTATTGTTGCGCCAAGGGGATCAGTGTTTTATTTTATGCGACGGTTCCTCGCCTGATTCGAAAGGTGTCCGATTCAAACCTCAACGGGCGAAGGACTCAAATTTTCTACATGACTGAAGTCATAGTATCCTTAATTCTCTTTTACACAAAATTCCCATCTCACCGCTGATAATAATCTTGCCTATCTATTCGAAATTCCTAGGCCTACATTGCGTTTAAGTAACCTTAAATCCATATTTATAACGTTTTCTTCTCAGGCTGATCAACGTCTGTGCTTTGATTATGAAAATGAATGAAGTTAACTGATGTGATGTTCAGAGTAAGACAATATTAATACCTAATGCTGTCAACACAGCAATAATTTAACTTTCAAAACTGAAGCAGGAATCACCCATTACTTATGTGCCACAACGCTGCTAACAAGATTAATACACATGAAAAATTACCAATGATGAGAATAGGAAAGGAGCATTAGTAGTGTCCAAAAGTCACGTCACTATGGCAGCAGGACTACAGATAGCCTATATTCACCATTGGGTCAGTGGATTAGCTTCGTATAAACGGTCTGGGATAATAGATAAGAAAATAAAAGTCCTTGAGTTTTGTCTCTTTCTTACCATCCATCTTGTTTAAAATAATAACAAATAAAAAACAGAGCCGAAAAATAATAACTACACAATTAAATTACTGGCAGTGAAAAAGGAAATAGTTCCATTTTGTACAAAAGACAGAAAGACGTGTGTAGGTTGGAAATTGCTATAACATAATTATTTTACACAGCTGGAGTTTCTTTTGTTATTTTTCTGAGGGAGGTGATCGTAATGAAATGGAAAGCGTCTATCTGCTAGTACATACACTGAGCGAATGTGTTTGAGTTTCTTAACGAATATACGGAACCCATAATTGCAGAATTACTTTCTGAAAACATTGTGCTCTTTTTACTGAGAGGCCAAATAACGTTCCTAGATTGCGTTATTACATATCGAAACTCTTCGAGTAGACATTCTAAAATTGATCTCGTGGGTTCGAATATTAACCCTTTATTCAAGACGATAACAGCCTAATTTAAGTTGTCAAATGGTCGATGTAGGCTACTAATGTTACGTTACAAATGATGAACTGATGAAGTTGACTGCCTGAATTATTGTATCTCTCTGTACGCACAATAAGCAACGCGACTGAAAATACATTTTTTTCAAGTTAATTTTATTTTGTTCTAACAGTCCTAGTGGCTTAAAAGCTGAGAACAGTTGCTGTATTCAGGTTTCCATCTTCGGCCCTGATAGTGGGCAATCCTTTAGTACAACGGCTTGAACAGTCCTGTGACTCACTTAGCTAATATTTGACGAATTCTGTGCATTTCCTTAAGTAAGCAAGCAAGCAGGTTTGGTGTAGCGGTATCTGGACTGTGTGTCATGAGGCGTTGGAGTCCATTCTCAGCCAGGCTACCAGCTATCTTCTTCGAGGAGTTTCGTGGTTTTCCTGTCTCTTTAGTCCAGCGTCTACATACTGTCTTCAAACAGACCACAGCCATATCCTTTCTCACTTACCACTTTTATTTGGAAACTAAAAATGTGCAGTATTATTCATACTCGCCGCCTCGATAACCTAAATCTTACATAATAATAAATTGCGTATATAAAGACTACCGTTTTAGTAAAGATTGAAACACACCTGTTTAAGATTTGACGTAAATGGTACAGCGAGTCTGCAAGGGAGAACTAATTGTAGAGCGTAAGAGAGGAGAGAATTGCAGGTCGGATTCAAAGTAATTATGGAATATAGGCTATATGCCTAGTATGGGCGTAGCTCTAAGGAAAATAGATGTGGAATCCCGCCTGACAAGTAAAGGTAAAATACAGGTCTCTTGCTGGCGTAACTCTGTGAAATTCCCCTAAGCGCATTCCGCATGTCATTTGTTTCTTCCAGCAGAATAATACCTAGATAATCAGGAAATCAGTATAAACCAATAGGCCTACAGCACCCGTATGGAGACTTAGAGCAGGGCAAAAAAGAAATATAATCACAATGCAGACACTATTAGACTCCTGTTTATTTGTTTACGGTGTTCTATTTTGCTACAAGCATCAAAATTTGTAAAATTTTCTGAAGGATTTTGAACTCAAGACCTTGAACAACAGCTATCGATACAAGTTAGCTGTAAGTTAAAAGAGAATAGTGTGTGATCGTATTTAACGTTACAACAAAGTTCATTGTAGGTTCTTACTACACATTGGCCCACAAAATAACAGTTACATCCCCCCCCCCAAATTTAAAATTACCAAACAATTATAAATCAACTGTTATATTGCCTGAATTGTGCATGATTAATAGGGTATAAACCACAAAATTATCAAAAACCAGCGAAGTATTTCACAGAATGTGTATCAAAGTAGAGGGTAGGGCCTGAGATGACTCTTACTTCTCCTGGTTTTACTAACTGGGCGACACTACGTCATTTCTTTGTGTTTCAGTTAGTACGTGTTCGATATTTTTCAGAAGATTTCTGTTGAGCGATTTCGCTTTCGGATGACGAGCCAAGCGGAGGTTATGCTGTTTATTATAAAAGGTCTTGCGAGAGATTTTTCGTAAAGGGAGGACTGTGTTCGATAAGACTATATACGCAAAAAGCTCTTTCTGACGTGAGAACATGTAAGATTATGATACCTGCATTCTTTACTGAGGCATCCAAGGCATTTACTCAGCCTTCAAAATATGTTTCAGACGCCGCCCAGATTAGTGACGTAGCAACGCTCTACGCTTTTATTCACAAGTTACCCGAATCCAATCTCAGCCATGATATCTGCATTCCTGATTTACGCATTTCATACTTTAACCCAGTCCTTCAAGAAGTACAGAGAATTGTTTTACATCGGTATGCGGTAACGCTGAAGCCTATTATTCTGGAAGTACGTGGTTTGAGTCTCGATCAGGTTACCGACTATCCTGACTTAGGTATTTTGTAATTCTCCCGCACTCTGTCCTGCGTTCTACTGGTACAGCACATGATTTACAGTGGATCACTTCATCCAGTCTCTATTTATTACCACATTCATATTTTATCGCTACTGCAGCTGAGACAACGTCGTTAAATGTTAGTAAACTTAATAAATCTTAAAACCTGTTACGATCATTTCTTACTAACCCATGTCTGTGTAATGTTTCATATGACGCTACGAAGCTTTTGCATGAAACAACGTCTTTAAATAATCAACGGAACCCCTAGCGCGCTGATGTTGGGGATTATATCGGAACAGAAGTCGCCTGGTTTAAAGGAACATCTTAACACTCAGCGGCGAGGAATACGAAAATGTTACTGAAATACGTCGGCGATAAAGGGTCTGATTGGATTTCGTATGGTACCCTATTCGAACGACCGGCTGTTCTTTCTAATATCTGCCTTTATTTATCACAGCCACACCAAGAAAATATCATAGCATTACATTAGAATAGACAACGACTCTTTTCTATCTCATGTCTTCGATTAAAGCGCCCCGTCACATCAATCGGCGATACCGTTAAACAATCGAAGTTTCGTTTGGTATCCTCATCAGTATTACCGAATAGCGATAATCAGGTCCTTGAGCCGGAAACGTTGGACATGTAGCCAACATTTTAGGTTCGCTCGCAGCTAAAAGTTACAAAAATACAGCTCTTGGCTTCGATATGTCTCTTGTAGGTCCGTCTATTTGCATATAACAACTTGATGAAGGCCGAATGAGTTTTACTCAAATTTGTCGACACATTTCAATTTTGGTTAAAGTCGGACGTGCATGAGTTTGTGCGAGCCAAAGTGAGT
>NW_019059957.1:507571-525616 GCF_000696155.1 Zootermopsis nevadensis | reverse complement strand
GCCCAAATTGTAGTCGTGAATGATAACTGTGTTGGTAACGATATACGTCCTCGCTTATCAAAACGACTTATCATTTTAAATAAATACATTTATATCATTTTACATGTCGTAGTTAATTTACAGATACTGATGTATTTTTGATGCAATCTGGAGGTTTCTGGTGATGGTGATTTATAATCTGTAAAAGTGGTATTCTGGACTTTGTCCCCCGGATTCAGCTAGCATTAGACCTGGACCACGTCTGAGGCTAGGTCAACCAGGGGCTCAACAGCTAAGATTTTTACCTGAAGACAAAGGATGATCCAGCTTCCGAAACGTAATTTTATTTAAATATAAACGATGGACGTAGTCCAAAATACGACTTTAGAAGAGAATGGCATATTTTTCATCATCTGAATGTTGAAAGAAATGTGCTTAAAAATTCAAGTCCAAGTAAATGATAATATTATAGTAGTAGCGTTAGAAATGAGAACGTTAAGACGCTGTTACACAACAAGTAAAAGAATAAATACCATGGTACGTGAGAAACTTAAGGTCGCTAATACAGTTGCTTTCAGACAAGGCCAGCGTCATCAAGGTCAATTTGGTATGCAAAAATCGTAAAGAAAGCATTTAAAAATAGGCCTCTGTGCGAGCCTAAGGCAATTCGTAATACAGCTCTTGACTATCGTTTATTATCGCATAAAGTGTTACATGCTTAGCTACAGATGTTTACAGGTTATCTTCGCCAAGTCGGTACAGCAGTTATATTTCTTTTCGCACGAAAATAAGCGTGAGTATTACACAAAGGAATCTTATTCAAGAATTTCATTGAATGACAATGCTGATTTTGCGACCACATGAAAGCTGGCACAACAATGGAGAAAGTTAGCATACCGGTAACATCTGTTTCAAATTCGGGAAACCTATTCGAAGGGATCTGATATTTTTCGTGGCTGTCCTCAGTCCCTCAAGTTAACATTTTTTTATAATCGCTTCCTTCCACATCCCTTTCATTCGTTATTCGTCATTCGTCATGATCATGTCATACTTCATTGTGTGATAACAGTCTCAGCACTTCCTTTTAAACAAGGAAGACGGGAAAAGCCCAGATAGTGAAATCCATAACAAATTTTGAGTTCGTTCAATTAATGTAGAGCATTAGCAGGGATGAGAGATAAGAAATAAAATTTCAGTCGGAAAAACCTGAAAGGAAGAAACCGATTGGTATATTTAGGTGAAGATGGGAGAATAATATTAAAATGGATTGATAAAACTGAATACTTTGGCTTATAATAGAGACTGATGTCAGGTCCTTGTGAGAATGATAATAAATCTTCGGATTACTTGCATAAAGGTACAATAGTTTTGACTAGATATGCGACTATTAGCTTATCGAAAAGGACTTTGCTCTATGAAGTTAGAACACTATGGAATATCCTGTGTAATTTTCTCCACGTCGGCAGCTGGACGCCTAACGCGCGTTGAAACATAATTTTATGCAGCGACTTCCAAATTGTGTTACCCAAGGAAGTGCCCTCGTCTTGTGGGTGACTCCCTGCTGTTGGAGCTGAAATGTAGACAGATATTTTGTAGGAATTTTAAATTTATGTTGCATTTCTTTAAATTGCGGTGAGTTAAGTCGTAACGGTGAGAGGTTGGAAAGGAAAGAGGCGTCGAAATGTCAGATGTTTATTTAAATGTGCAATCAGTTGTTTACATTCTGCCTGTTGTTTACATAGGTAAATCGTCAACAGTGGAGGCAGTCGAACGCCGTAATTAAGGCTCGAATAGCTACGCTATTGAACAGGTTTCGTTTCAAGGTCGATTGCTAGTTCATAGTAACAAAGCAACTACGTTCAGCATTGGACTCATTCACGACAAAACAGTTGCTCAACTCGTCAAGGAAAGACCCGCCTTTTATGGAACCGAGGTTCCACCGATCCTTGTCTTGAGCCAGATGAATCCAGTCTACGTATTCGTATCTTATTTCTGTAAGATCCATTTTTACACATCCTACCATCCAAACAGAAGTGGCCTCTTTCCTTGAAGTTTTCCGACTAAAATTTTACATGGCTATCTCGTCTCTCCCATAGACACGACAGACATGATAAATGTATGCGAAGTTTCAGTGGCATAGGCTGTATGTCCCATCCATTTCATCTTCCTTGTATTTCCTGATATTTTAATAAATAGTTGGTTTGTCGTTACTTCACAACATGAATTTGATGGGCATCTAAGTCAGTAAAGTGACCGACTGCAATTTGGACGACCGAAGTTAAGTTCGGGACACAGACTATCCTGACTGCTTTCTTGCTTTTTCTCAGTACCTTCTATACACCGTCGGGATAGTATCAATTTAGAAACGTTATCGATCCAGTAATCTTGCTAGTTGCATTTTCAAAGGTATTTATGAAATGAAGAATGTAGTCTTAAATAATACATTTGAACACGTGATGTATGTAGTTTGAACTCAATATAATACAACGTTCAGACATTGTGAAAATATATGAATAAGTTAAATTCTCATGATCCTTCAGGTGTGTCAACTGTTTCTTTAAATACCTATTTGTTACTGTCATTAGCCGCATGTACAAGTTCACACACATCATCGTTTCTACTGATAGGTCCTATATCTGTCTTCTGAATCTATTAAATGGTCTTGTTTTGTTGCATAAACAGAGGGTCATTAAACCTGCACTTGTGTACATTTATTTACATTTGTATATACTACGCATGTCTAGCTCCGAAGCAGCTGAATAACTCGACATACGAATTAGGTTTTCTCTTTATTTCTTTTTAACGAGAGGAGAACTGTTAATGCTGGAAGTATTGACCCGCACAATGGAAACAGATTACTAGGAAAATTGAACATACCGAAGTTGGATGATGAAGGACGAACTAACAAAACTCAATTATAATGCTGGAGGGAGGGGGGATGACATAATAGTGCATAAATATTAATATGCCCCACAACCCTACAGAGAACGTAAACAACTGACGACGAATCTAACATTTCCCAGGATTAGTACATTCTGCCAAACGAAGAGGTGATTTCTCGATTCATTTTTTTAACAAATGTGTTCAGTGAATTATATTAGCATGACTGTATGTCGACCTAGTAACTTACAGAATAAACCCACGACGTACAGTAAAGAACTAGAGAAATAAACCTTAAAAGTGTTCTGACGATGGCATATTACAAGTTATATTACTAGACTTCTCAGGTGAAAGGGGTTATTTCCCCACCTTTCACCTGAGAACAGAAACTGATCAAGCTTAAAAAAAGTTATGTTGTTTTCACAATATCAGACGATGACCAAAGTTCATAAATTCGGAATTAATAAACCGACTGATTTATTTTCATATTATTGAGAAAATCGTTCTATGTTACTTCGATTCATTCTGTGTGAACAACAGATTTCCAGAATGTAGCTCAGTTATTAGGAAACTGCTTTAGGAGAACAGCTTCCCTATCGAGATAAACATGTATAAATTTCTGATGAGTATGAATGTTAGGTACACACAAAAAACTTCAACTCTTTGATCTTCCAGAAGTTAGTGTAAGTTCTTCGAATATTAAGTCGTCACTCTGTTGCTAGGTAACGCAGCTGCCATACACACACTTCATTGAAAAGTATGGTCGTTACACGACATACTTTTTAGTTTCTGTTAGTTAAGGCTATATGACATTGCAGATGGACTTTATTGTAGCTTCAATACAGAGTTAGCGGCCACACAAAGAAGCGTTAACCTATCATTAACGGCTCATTATAGAAAGCGCTTATTCGGGTTTTACGTTGTACGTAGTGTTCAAAAATAGACTTTGAGCTATGCCATCTTAACTGTGATAACTCAGAGCTCGTAATTCCTCTTCACAGTCGTGTATTTATAAGCCTAACAGCAAATGCACGACCTTCAAAATGTGCCACAAACAGTGTATTTGTCTGCGTAGACACCGACGCTAAACAAGCACAAGTTCGTTTTTACTCTAATTTTATGGTAACACATCTCCACGGCCTTACATAGGAAAATCATTGTTTACCGCTGAAGCTTTGAAATATTAAGAACCTTCTCAGTGTGAAAATGCAAAATAAGAATGGGTAGACTTACATGCTGAATAATTTATTTTCATGGTAAACGAACAAGGAGTTGCGAGGATGAACAAGTTGGGTACAGTTACCTGTCGACAAATGTCCCAGTATTTTTTTTCGAAAGGCCACCAGAGATCGGTACGTGGCATAATTGTATGTCTCCCAACAACCGTAACCATTGTTTTGAATGTTTCCGAATGGCTTGTTTTTAAATTGACACAGTGTACAACATAATTTTGTCTGTACCGTTATATTAATTCGTCTACTGCCACGTTTTACCTGCAATAAACATAATGACTTTGTTCAGAGATATATGAGCATTCCCAAATAATAAAAAAACTTTTCAACTCGCGTTTTAGAAGATTTCAGCACATTATACGACGAAACTGAGGAAAACCATGAGAACATCCAATCAAGCCGTCAGGCATCGGGTCTGCTGCTTGTCGAAGTATAGGTGAACGTTGTAACACTGGTCTAGGATGACTCGGTTCTCACTAATTTTTATAAACCTGATATATTTGAAAAATTTCAAAATTAATTGTTAAATAACAAACAAAAAACGAAATACTGGAAGTGCTCAATCCAGTTCAAACACAAATTCTGTGCCCCTAAAGACACAGTAGACCGATGAACATTGTTGACTCCATGTGTACGTTGACAGAGCCCATTTAAGTCAGATTTAATTGTAACTTCCTCATTCGTACACAAGCCTACATGCACATGTGAGCTGAGTTTTTGTCAATGTATTGTAGTCACAGACCGTGATGCTGCAACTTACCCAACAGCAAAGTGTGGCGTGAAGTCAGTGCTTAATCTGCAGGCGGAACCAACCTGAGTTTTCGCTGTAGTGACGCTTCGTTACGGCAAAAATACATCACGCAGAGATTAATTTTTTAAAGTAAAACTGGAAAAATATCTGTGAGACAAGTAAAAAACTGTGTTTGTTGAATGGTTTTTGAAAATATGCAATATCAGACAAGCGCATGTGGTGGAGGAACTGTTTATTTGCATCTTTGATTAACAAACTTTCTCAGCACAGTAGCTCACTCTGCTTTTATGGACTAGAAACCACCACAAAATGGTAGAGCTGGCTACCTGCCACCAATAGGACGCAACATGGACCACACTCTTTGAATTAACTGCTGCATACTGACAGTTCTTTTGGTCTAGACATTGACCGTCAGCCGGCCTGGTCCATTCCTTGACCCGTATTCGAGCCAAGGTCTCTGAAGCCAAGAGCCTCGAGCATCCGACAATCGCCTACGTGCTGTGCAAGTCGGTCGAACGCTAGGTGTAGGAAACCCTGACCTCGGCGTCTGGTGGCTCTTAATCTGGCTACGTTCCTATTCTAGACATTCACCTTGGCCGACGCGTTGTGTCGAGTCAACCTCATTAATTGTTTCTGTACTTCAGTTTTGCACTTTTTTCAGTCTTCCATTATCAATTTTACATTAATTAACCATTTAAAATTTTAAATCTTGTTCGCCCTGATGATGGAGGACCTCTGAAACGTTGATAAACTTCTACCAGAATACACGGCGCTACAACCCATCTTCGGACTCACCGCCGTGAAAACTTCAAATGCTACATAGGTCTGCATATATTCGTCTTTATACAATAGTGTTGTAATAATATATTTAAAATTCACAGTCTGAATACTATTTAAAGACGACTTTAAAGTTCTTTCGCTTATCGTGATTACAACGTGATTTAGCAGACGACAAAGCGTGTCCCTCGTTTCTGGTTAGTGTCCAACGAATCTCCCTGAACAGCCTCGCTTTGTGCTTCTGAATCTGTGCTAATTTCGTGTCTTGTGTCGGGGAGACATTTGTAGGGTTAGAAAATGCCCGGAGCTGGGGGCACTGAACCTCCGTGAATGTGAAAGAAAGAAATTACGGAATAAAGAATAAAATAATGAAAAGAAGGAAAAACAAAGGAGGAAATGAGAGGAAAAGAAAGAAAAATAAAACCGAAAAATAAATTTGAAAAGAAGGTGAATATGAACTGATTTTTGTAGAAGATTTATTTTGTATGATGTGTGAAAATTATGTGGTAGAGACATCATTAATGCACAGTGACTTGATTGGAGTGCTACTTATGATCGAAGTGGACTGATCAGAATATCCGGATCTCGATTAGGAAAATATGTATTATGTCAGATTGCGTTATTATACATAGTTTAAACACACGTTCCTGTGTAAAAACTGCTATTGTACCAACATTTTAGGTGTGTAACGGTTTCATACAATATATTTATTTTAACCGATAATTCAACAGGTAGACCGATAATTAATCATCGGTTTTGCAGATCGACAGTTGAAGTTGGCGTGTGCCCTGTTAGGTCTGATAATGGACCACTGAGCCATTTAAATAAGCATACAAAGTATAAGTAATGGCGGCGCCTGCCGCCATGTGACCTCGTCTATTTTGGTTTTCTGCAGCTGCAATATGAAGGGTCAAAACAAAAGAAACTAAGTCTCGACTGTTTAATATGTCTGTAGGATGCCACGTCGAGTAGACAATTCGAAGTTACCCCTTCCCCCCTCAGCCTTGTTCAAATGTGGCTTGTTTAATTCGGGCCAAATTACGATATCATAAATTTATTAAAGACATGCCGGTTAGACGAGGTTAAAGGTCATATCACTGATGATGGTCACCCAATTTAGTGGATGAAAACCCAACTGTGTTCGGAATAAGAGAGGTCATGAACGTGTAAACTACTAACTTTTCAACGGACATCGTCCAACCAACCGAAATTCAAAATTCTTACCACATGAAGTTATTAGTAGGATATGTAAGTTTGTACATATTATTTTTAAAGACGAAATAAAATTTTAAAGCAAAGATAGCTAATAAGTAATTAAAAATGCGGCACAACTGAAATATTTGGGGACGACGAAAATAAATAATAATTGCATACACGAATAAGTTGAGAGGAAATTGAATCAAGTAACAAATGTAATGGAAGAAATGGACGAACAGCTTTCTTGGAACATCAAGCAGATATAGGATTTCTGAACATTGTAATTTTCTTAAGTTAAATATCACTTGAAACTGTGAAGAATTGACGCTAAAATCTTTCCTTTCCTAAGTTTACTGCTTTTTAATTTGTGTATGTTTGAATTTGTAAAGCTCAAAAACAAGTTTCGGAGACTGCACCAGAAATTATATTAGTAAAAAGTCTGTATCTACACTGACATTAAACGACTGTAAAATCACATCTGTATGGTAAGCTTGACTGAATGATAGAAGACGCGTGTTTGCCTGCGAAACGTCCACTGACGGCTCTTGTACAGAACGGACCCGAAGGACGCCTCGCATGTCATTCTTGACCCCCTTAGTCCTCTTTATAGCAGGAACACTTGGCCACGCGCTTTTTTATCCGTCTGAAGATGCCCAGCTCGTTAAATCAGTAGTACGACTCCCGCAAGGCCTTAAACTCCCTGTAGTGTCAGCTTCTTTGTCTGCTGTGAGACCAAGGTTAACCCATTCACTCGATCCACTCGTTTGTCTCGCTACTAGGTGTCACCAAGAGACTGCAGTGGTCACATTCAGTGTGCTCTGCGGTCAGAACGTACGTCAAGAAATTGGGAAATATAACAGAGGGGTGGCTCACGCCTAGTTTAATGAAATTCTGTCATTTCTCAGGCACAAGGACACTCGATTATGACATTGTAACATATATTTCTTTCATTTTAAATAATTCAATCAGGCTAATTAGCGAGCGACTGTTAGCTTCTAAACAAGGACTTAACAACATTTAGCTAATTAGCTACTTACCTGGGCTGCCTTTTCACATTACTGTGGTTGGGAAATCAATTTCGTCCATATTCAGCGCCTAAGGAAATGGACTGTTGAGGAAATATAGAGCTACTGGTTGTAATTTTTACTTCTACCAACAATTTATGAAACAAATCTTCAACCAAAGGAATGGAGTACCTTAATTGTCATCAGTAGGTCCATCTTAACTAAGATAGCATAACTCGAGGTTTCTGATACCAAAGCCACTTCTTTAACTTCTCGTCCTCCGCTCCGGAGATAGTGACTAACTCTGTCGATTCTGCCGAACAGAGTAGGTTTTTACTTGATGACGGAGACAGATTCTAGTCTCCGAAACGTTGTGATTTTAAGTAAATTAGGACGATTGATAATGACCAATAAGTTTGTAAGACTTGAGGTTTTCACAGCAGTGAGTATAGTATGACCTCTGAAACGTTGGTTAACATCGACCAGACTACACAGCGCAACAACCCAGAAGACGGAAATCTTCACCAATAAGTTTGTTTCAAAAATACGCCATTGTCATGGACCTTTAGACTTAATCTTATTTATTTCCATTGTTTTGGCTTTAGTTGTCAAATTTCTCGTTTAAACTTCTGACAATCAATTTAATAATGATAAACAGCTTTTGCGGGCTATCTTCATAATCTGAATTTAAAGTTGCATCATCTGTATAGCATATTGTATTTTTCTTCTTCCCACTTTATTTTCGCTTAAAAAATTAAACCTCATATCCCATCTTCAGTTGATAACACGTCGTCGAAAATCGGAATACTAATTCCACGGCAGCGTACGTGTTGCCAGTACGAAAGGTCAGATTTGCTTCCCTGTACAACGCGCACCGCGTGCCCAACCTCACCTGTGCTGATGCAACAGAAGGACAAACGATGCCCTCGGAACTACGTGTACAAGGAAGTTTGCGTACACCGAAGAATGCAAGAGTTTCAGTGCTGATTCGACAGGCGCGGGCGCCCGTGTTATGAACTGCTTTGCACTTCCAGCAATATGTAATGAAATATACAAGTGAAAATATTCGCAACTCCTGTTCATTTCGTATTAGACATTCTGGTACGCTCCCCTTCGGAATTCATTCTGAGGAAGTCAATCTTTTAGATTCGGGGTATGTTTCTCTGGATAATGCCTGTACCCTTATGATAAAACAAAACGCACAAATATTTTGCCGCTAAAGTAATTTGAGCTCGCGAATTCAGGTTTAGTGCAGATGTTACTTCTTCCGGGAAATGATTTTAAAATTTGTCAGTGACTCAGTTTAGGTCCTGAGAAGTTTAAAAACTTACAAGGATGTATATATATATATTTAGGCACCAGTACGAATGTCGTAAAGAAACTTTATTTGAAAAGTTTACGGAGTAGGAATAAGCTACGTATATTTGGACACAGAATGGTAGATATTTTATGCTATATTTAGCATTTTTGGATACGAATGTTTGTTTTAAACTCAGTAACCATTTAACCTTACAACTTTGTCACAAATTCTGTGTAGTGCTGCGTGACCGGATTCATAACGCCTTTGTTAAAATAACTTCTCTGCTAATGTAGGCCCGTGTCCGAACTTCGACCAAATGCCACAAAAATAGTCATCATTTGTCTCCATGGACCTTGCAACTTTGAGACATTCCAAAGCTGCAGGATGAAAACGAAAATATTGTTATATGAGTAACCGTGAATTTTGACGCGCACTCTGTTACAGCAGTGGCTGAACAGCTCGTTTCTGCAAAGCAAGACTTTACTGCATGTGCCAGAATTTATGTTGTCTGGGGCTATAAAAAAGTTCATTCCAAGGAGGGTTATTGTGGGTCAAGTGCCCAAGAACTGGCCTTGACACGAAGTCAGTCTAGCTGAACGCAGCAGGTAATTACAAATGTTGCATACCAAAGCGTTAATTGTTTCCTATGACGTCTCAATAACAAAGTGCAACAAGCAGTGTGCATATTGACACAGCTCTCCACATGGCAATGCTGCTGTTACCATCGCAAACACAGAGAGAGAGAAAGAGATTATATAGACAGATAGGAAGAGCGAGGGAGATAAAATAAGAATGGAAGAAATACAGAAAGAAAAAAGAAATGTAACAAGGCAGGAAGAAGGACAGTAACAAAAATAGAATGAGGGGAGGGGAGGGGAGGGAGGAAAAAATGAAGAAACAAAGGAATAAACGGAGGCGAAGGGATAAAGAAAAGAAAGAAACGAGGAAAAAGGAAGAGAACTATATACATTGAGATAAAGAAAACGGAGAGAAAGGTTGGAGTAAATGAAGGAAAGAAACAATAAATAAATAAATAAATAAGCAAAATTCATTCTTGCTGTATATCCCAACAGAGGCGAATGGTTGTGGGGCAAGAAACGGAACTAGCGACCTCACCGTTCTATTTATTAGACAGACGATAGCGTCAGTGCTGTCTTGTAGACAACCACTGGCCTATGTCGGGTTGTACCAAACGTTTCTTATTTTCTGTGGTCACGTCTCTCGATTATGCGGACCTGCGTTTATGGAGAGACAGCCATCGTCGTTTGTCGTGCTAACACCGAACGCTTCGGAATTTCATTTGGAAAGCGTCAAAAGAACAGGCTATGTTCCTAAATTCTGTCGCTGTGTGCAGCTCACCTGAAAGGAAATGATAAATTTCGCGCAGTTTTCCTTTATTGTTGATGTATATTATTGATGAAGCTAAATAGCAACGGAGAAGCACAGCTGTGCTGAGAGGCTACGTCATTTCCTGGACCTCCCACACACACACACCGACAACTCGATCTTACATCTTCTGGGATATTAGCCCTGTAGTCTGGTAGAAGTTCACCGACATTTCAAACGTGCTTGCTGCCTTCATCATCAAGATGATCCCAAGCACCGATGGAAACGTCGTTTAAAGTCTACCAGGCTACACGGCATAAGCTTCCAAGAAGACAGTCATCTTCATATTCGTCGCCGTGAGAACATGAAATCTCACCTGGATCTTCTAGACATGAGACGAAGTTGTGATAGCCAACCCATGTAGTGAATGCATCTCTAGAAGGAAGCATAAATTTAAAGCTTACTCGTGTTCAGCAAATCTCACGTTTCAGATTCATGAACAATTTGAGCAGATACCTTTTAAAATTCTATTCTACACGTAGAAGGATTAAAATGTAGGAATCAATGCTGATACGACGAATGTGAATTGTAAGTATTTCGTCTACACGCTGGGACCTTATATTTCGCGGTAAGAGGAATGGTTTAAAAGAACCATCAAAGTTCAAATGCATTTCATGTGGTATATCGAAATGTTGTCCTTAAGTTATAAAATCTTTAGATGAAACCGGTCCCCAGCCTGTCATATATAAATAATAGGAAGTTGTAACGTTTTATTGCAGTGTATATAAAACCCGAATAGGCACTTCTGGCAGTAGGTAGCACAAATGAGCCGATGATAAATGGGATCAGAATTATTTAGGAGTTTACGAGAATTTCGTGATGAAATAACTTTGATGACATCAAAGTGAACGAAGTGTGTTAGTATATCAAAAATCACTATCAGATTATGTGCTGGGAATTGATGCGTGCGTGTGTATGTGTCGTCTTTCACACGCGTCACATGAAATTGTCAGATTGGCTCATATAAAACACATTTAAACACTGATTCTTGCAGATAACGAAAACAGTGTGACATAACACATACGTGTGCATAAATGTAAGCTTTGTTTTATTTTGTGCGCGTGCTACTCGCTTTTCAATCCTACGACCGAAACAAAGACGAAGCGGTTCTGATCCTGCAGCTTTGAGAGATGATTTCTGTCATTGAGTCGACGCTGGTACAGAAAACATCGAGCCGACTAGCTAGCTACTGTTAGTAAGAATGATGAAAAGGACAGGGGGTATAGCACATATAAGAGAGGCAAGAGATATGTGCAAAATTTGACAGGAAATTTAGCTTCCCAAGCTAACATGAAGTTTAAGGATGTGGACTGATTGTATTTGCCTCAGGGTAGCGTCCATCTGGCCAGATACAAGAAGCAGGGGAGAACCGGAATTTTGGAAAGGAAAGAACTGAGAGACACAATTTGAAATTTGCAGAATAATACTCATTTTCACATTAGGAAGTTGGTGAGAATGATTGTTATGCTGACTGCGGAGCCTTTCCAGTCCACTCAATCTAGTTCTTAGAAGATACCTACCTGCATAATTTCCTGCCCGACAACTGACCATTAATATAGGATGCATCCTTTATTTCTTTATGTAGCATTAACTACGATTTCAACATTTCAACTAAAATATTACACCAAAATTATTAATTTATTTGGGATGACAATTTCAACAGAAAAGCAAAGAAAAGGGAACCAGTAAATAGTAAGATGATAATAAAAACTAAAATAAAAAAGGCATAAATACTTTCAAATACCTCAATTGTTCAAGGGTAAAAAGCTGTAGATGTTATAATTTCTATTTTTTATAAGTTTCAGGCCTTATCACACAATTTTCAAACCATCAAAACCCAAAAGACACTATAATAAACAATTATGATAGCCTAGTTTTACTAACGCTTTCATATTTGAGTGAAACTAAACAGTAAAATTAGAAGACAGAGTAAAATCTCTTAAATAAATTTATGAAAAGAATAGCGAAATACACTAGAACTTCAAAAGTCATACTAAAATAACTAAACATTGAACAATATTTTTAAACTATGGAAGCAGTTGGTTCCAACATATTGTCAGACTGCAAAGAGAATGACTTCGCAAACTATTAAAAATTTGCCTACCACGTGGATTAAGAAACCGAAGACGATCTATAAAGAGACTTCTGGACGATTCAGACCGGAACAGGACAGCCAGTGGCCTGATTGCTTGACTGCTAGACGGTTATAATTGTCGGTACGGGGGATGGGTCTACGTTTCAGGCGTATTCATTATCGGAAATCTCCAGGACAAGAATACATTTAAAATGTATATGTATCCTGAAATTAGTAACTTGCATATTTCCAACACTTATCGCCCATATATTATCGATATTAATCACGGTTGGAGTCTTTAAATATTCTGCCTAAGCTAATGGCCATAACCGGAAGGAAAACATCGTGTCTGTTGCAAAAGGCTTTTAAACTAGCCAGGCCATGGACCGTCACCTCACACTTATTTATATTGATTCTGCATTTTTAATCTGACCACTCCAGTTAATTAAAGGAAGGTTAAAAACCAAGAAATGAACAATAAATCAGAACGTATCTTAAGTTATATCACAGAATTTGAAAAATAAATTAAGGGGCTCACAAAAAATTCACCTAAAAATAACCTTCGTCAGGACTCGAGCTAGGTACTGTAAAACGGCAGTGAGCCGCATGTGGGGGTTACAAACACCTAAGACGAGCGACGTACACTCCCCGGAAGTTGAGAAACTTGATCTCCTTTTTTTCGTTAGAAACATCTTTTTTACCTCTGAAAAATCTGTGTAAGCTGAATGAATATTGTAGGAACAAAAAACCTATTACCAATTGTATGGGTGGGTGTTTACGTGTTGGGTTACTATGGCAACAATTCGCAGGAGGGAGCCTATCTGCACACCCAGGTGCTGGGATATCGGCCAGAAAGGGCAAACCAACGTCAGGGAGACCTCTTTCAACTAAAACTTCTAAAGCCAGGAAATCCGCGCAAGGAAATAGAGAGGAAAAGTAATCGAAAAGTACAAGAAAAAGACATCAATGAATTTCTAACGAACAGCATTCAGGAGCTTCCATTTGCAGATCGGTGCCTTTCCTACCAGCTGATATGGACGTTCACCTCAGCTGTCCGCTACGGTGGATGGTAAAAGGGTGTAGGCGGGGGGAGCGAGGGAGTGCTGAATACTGTATATAGCATGGAGTAGCGAACCATTGCAGACATTTGCAAGGTTTTGCATGGTGGTGCTCAGCTGTTGTTTGTGGAGTTTAGGGCAATACCTGCGGACATCCGATCGACTGCTGACGTCACCTGAATATGACGTATGTATACAAACTGACGATACCAACAAATTCTGTTTCTTAATTAGATTGGCAGCCGTTATTAATTTCTCAGATCGTTTTATAAACTAACTTACAACTTTCTAAAGCATTGTGCTAGTCTTAGATTTTCTTCCATTTTCGAAGTGCGAATGATTTCAATGTCACCTCAGATATTCAAAGACTTCTATCCGACGCGGTTTAGTAATATCTCTTAACATAATAAATATAGATGTTATGTATGTATATCGATATATACAGCTCCTGTTGTTTCCTGGTGTCGTTCTTCTAGAATGTAGCTTGATTCATTTTAGTTCATGAATTTCACAATATACCTTTAGTGTTTATTTAATTTGCAGGGCATGTAGCAAGCACGGCGGAAATGAGATATGCATACAGACATTTTGTAGAAAAACCTGAAGGGAAGGGAGACCTATGCCTAGATGGGAGAAAATTTTAAGTGGATCTTAGAAATGGATGTGACTTGGATTCAGCAGACTCAAGAGTTCTTTTGAACACGGTATTGAAATTCGGGTTCCATAAAAGACGAGGGAATTCTTGACAGCCTGAGCGCCAATCAGCTCTCAAGAAGTGCTTTGCTCCATTGTGTTAGTATTCAACAGAACTGTCACTCGAATTGTGGAAAGTGTTCAGGACTTAGAAAATAATCGTATGTTCGCCTATAGTTCGAGAACGGATACACCGATTTGCATCAAACTTTGCATACCTATTACTTAAGAATGGAAAGAGATTTGAGGAAGGTCAAAAACTGGAAAAGTGTACTGAATTCTAGTCTCTTTGAAGGAGGTTCTTGCAGCTCAGAAACTAAGCACGATATAAGAAAGGAGCCAAGACCAAAGTTGAATGTTTCGAAGTGAAAAGTTTAGAAACAAAGACTGTGTTTGAGTCCCGGTGAAGATACTTTTATAGCTCAGAAGCTGGGCAGGATAAAAGAACAAGGCCCCGACCAATGCTGTTTGTTTCAGCCAGGAAAAAGGCCCACAGCCTCTAAAAGTGCACTGGGTTCTAGCCTCGGTGAAGTTGAATACTTTAGCTCTGCGACGAAGTTCGATGCAAGATGGAATCCCGAAGACGAGCATCGCGATAAAGACGGTTGTCGACATTTCTCTTTCGCAAATTAATACAAAATAACAACCTACATATCTCCAATTCCCAGCATCGTTGCTTCAGAACTGAAGATTTAGGCAGAGTGTTTCTCCGAAACGTTTACTTGTTTCGGAGAAACATACTTTTCCTATCTTCAGGGAAGATGGATACAGCTTATCTCTTCACGTCGTTAGTGTCTGCCTACGAGTCAACACGGCGTCACATCCCAGAACATAGCCGTCGTCTTCACCGCCTTGAGAACCACAAAAAGTACCAACAGGTCTTGATGGTGCGGTACTTAATTAAGCATATGATCGAAGCCTATGTGTGGTCAAACGTAAAACTACGCAGGGTAGATGCATAGGGTCACTGACTTCTTGGACATTGCTTTGTGCACTCAACGTTCATTTTTATTATAATTAACGATTTTCCTAAAATATGGTGTGATTTATTCAAATACAAGATGTAACGTGTGGATTATATAGATTCTTAAAACATTTATCCAATACTCTCTATATAATCTCTACGGTAAATACTAGAGGATTCATTTCCAAACTGTCCTAGGCTCTTTAAATATCCTGGCCTTTAAGGTGAATTAAATGGATCGCAAGTTGCATAATATCATAATATGGCTATATAATATGTTACATGTTTTATGACTGTATGTGTTATGATTTCTCAAAAGCGATACACGTTTTAAGTAATGACGCTGGATGGCAATAATTTTCTACTTCAAATTGCTGCTACAATTACTCTTTTTATAAATATTTTAATAAGAATGAAAGAAACGTTGAAATAAGAGATCTTCAATAAGCTTTTTCCACTAGGCATGCTATTGGTGTGATAGAAATATCTGATACCAAGCTCTAATTAATTAAAACGAATTAATCTTTGTTAGATGAATTATACTCATAAAATAAGTGACGTGTATCACGTTCAGTGAAAAACCTGTCGGATTCAAAACATGTGTAAAAGTTTATTGAGGTTCTTAAGTAAAGTTTCGTTAAAAACGAATCTAAGTTAAGCAAAATAAAGGTTGCTCGACAAAATTGTGTATAACCTTAGTTATAACATAGGCTGTGGAGTTACGTAGTTACTAATTCTGTGTGACTCCTACTATGCAGGATGCTACGTCTGGTGAGACTCAGTTTCGACTCGATGGACCTGGCAGCCCTGCTGGTGCTGGTTGTACTCGTCTTTCTCAAGGAGTACCGCCCCTTATGGAGTAAACTGAAAACTACATCATCACGTGAGTTGCACAATAAGTCTGTTATTAAACTAGTGCCACTCTAATTACAATAAAAAACAATTATATTGAGCATTGCCCATTGCCTCGGGTATATTTAATAAACATGGAGTTTTGTAAATTGGAGCTGCTTTTCTCTTAATATAATTATTTGTCGTAATACTGATTTCTGTGCTAGGATAGTTAACCATATGCGAAGGAACACGATACATTACAAAGCTTTCTGCCACGCAAGTAATCTCCCAGTAATATACGTAAAGACGCTTTTGAGATGTAGGCCTAATAATATTATTAATTGCATAGGCGGGTTTTTATATGGATAGTATATAAGCGTGGGATAGTAACGTGGAGATAATTTCATAGTGAGGAAATTCATAATTAATAAAATTTTCATGGGCTATCATGTGTGTCAGCTGGTTATAAATCGAAGTTTCAAGGACCAGCTCAGTCCCAATCATTAGGTTATGATGTAAAGCGTCATACAGACCGTCTCACACATGCACATACTCAGTCACTGGGTGGGATTGATTGCCCGAGAAGACTTTATTAATGTTAGTCGCCGCGGAAGCTTCAGATCATATAAATACACAACTGTTGTTCTCCATCAACTATTATGATGGTGACAAAGTCGAGGAGAGTACGATAGGCGAACATTTATTTAGTAATTGTTGCGGGAGGGGATGCAAGAAATGCTTAAACATTTTAGTCGAGAAATGAAAAGCAAAGAGACTTTTAGGAGACCTAGACGTAGATAAGAGGGTAGTATAGTGGCTATTAACCAACAGTTTTGGAAGGTACGGACTGGATTCTTCTGGTTCAGGATTTAGCCGATAGAGGGCTCTTTTGAGCCCTGTAATTAAACGTTTGGGTACGTACAAGGCAGGGGAAATACTTTTGACCATAATAAGCACTGAAACCACACCCATTTAATTAGTTAAACCTAGCAGTAAAACGAGACATAACTACATGCGCCATGCGATGTTCCTTCGATATTACGTGAATAAATGCAAAAAAAAATCTGTTTTTATTTTGCTTTTTAATTCGTGCTTATTGGCAAAGTGGCTCCTATGGTAGCACTAACATAAACAGATAACTTATTGTAAATGTTATTATTGTTTAATCTAAAACAAAAGTGACTAAATTTACACTACCGCTTTTTCAGAAATGAAATGCCTCTCGTATTCTTAAACACTGGCCATTATCCGAATAGGCTCAATTGCTCTCCTGCTTACGACGTAAAATGGGCTTCTTGACAAACTTTGTATTTGATTTTTTGAGCTGTTCTCTGTGAAACATCCTGTACTTGAAAACGGAGTTGGTTCCTGACGTTTCGGATACTGAATCCGATTCCATCATCAGAGGCTGATGCGAGTGATGTGGCTGCCCGTTACATTTCTATTCAGCCACGTTTTGTCGCGTCGCTCGTATTAACCCCTGACGATGGAGGCAGAGGGAGGCTCCGAAATATTAACTGACTGCATTTTCACACGGCTGATGGTTTGAGGAGACTTCGTTTCATTCAATCGTCAGTGCTTCAAATCGTTTAAGTAGACAGTATTTTACGAGCATTAGTTCGCAGAAAGCGAACCTGGTGCATCTTATCAGACACTCACAGGAAGACAGATCGACAGATATTAGTATTCCATGAGATATAGGCGTTACACATTCTGCTGTGCATCGAGAATGGTATACCGCGTGTCGTATTGTACCAGACCGACTTTATTCTCGCTATTCCCCGACCAGGAATGCAGTAGAACTCTAACGTGCTGAAAACCACGCGCGCACGCAACATACGAGCTACATTCTGATAGCATCAGTCACAAACAAGTGGTGGAGCCTGCTTTCTGTGGCCTGCGAATGGGCACTATTC
>NW_019059957.1:496754-507499 GCF_000696155.1 Zootermopsis nevadensis | reverse complement strand
CATCGTATGTTATACAGACTCGAATGGGAAGATATACGTAATTATGACTGATAACAATTGAAGAACATGGTAGCCTCTTTTAAAGAAGGCACTACTCTACAAATACTTGCCTTGAGATGCTGAGGAAAATCATGAGTGAACTCAGTTGATAGTTGATCTAAGTGCTGAGAAACATACCCTTTAAATTCTTCTTTCTTTCTGAACACTTACTCTTTGCTGCGTACATGGCAGCCTTATTAAAACCTGCACTTAATTATTAATTAAAGTAAGCAAATAAGTAACCTACTACATGGAGCAGAATCCTTCTTTAGAAGGTAATAGTCGCTTAGCTAGTCAAATAATTCATGACTCTATCTACGTCCGAGGCCCTGTGTAACATTTCGTAACAGGCTGCTGCTTACAATAAGGAATACTTAGTCCCCCGAACCACCCTCTGTCGGTTGTCCGCGACTGCTTATTCTCTCACAGCTTCCCTTCTTATCTGAAACCTCCTCCTCCATCCCTCTTTTGAGGACGCATCGCGCCGTGACGCAAATGCGCAAATAAATAATTTAATTAAATAATGAAGCTTAATAGAAATTACAACGAAATAGGAAATCCGGTATTACGTTCCAAGCCTCATTACCTGAAAACCCTAGACGAGAGGGTGACAAAAGTCGGCCGAGGAATTTCTTAGTTTCGTCAGCATCTACAGTTCTGTATTCCATTATTCTACGCGTATTAAATAATATCTTATCCCACAGCCATACGGATCATTGGCAATACATAAGAACGTTAAAACGGCCTTGTTAGGGTCCAATGACCCGTTTAGGTACAAGAACCTCTCAAATCTCGCAGCCCGGTCGAAACTGTATCATACTTTACCGTCGTCACGCCTGGTCTCCATACCTTTCGGACGATGACTTGAACCGTAATTTAGCAACTTATTCTCAGACTAACTTGTTCGTTGGGCGTGTCTGCTTGCATCTGAAAGGTGTTTTAGACATTCTTATAGAGCAAATAAAAGCGAATTGCTATCCTCCTGTTGCGCACTTAGAACAAGGCCTGAAAGAAAAATGCCAACTTGAAAAGAAAATGCAAGATAATGCGAAGTTGTCCCCGTGTCTAAGTATTATGCAGTGGAGGTTAAGTTCCACGCATTCTAAACCTTGTTAATACACTGTATTGAGTTTGATAGGAGAATAAGCGCGTCCCGGAAATATTCCAGATGTGGCAATTAGAGGAAGTCCTGTCGCTACTGAAAATCGAATCCCGGTTGTCCAGCCAACATCCGAGCACTTTACTGGCTAAGATATTCCGGTAAAATTGCTATAAATGCATTATATACCTCTCGCTCTGATTATGGAGGCAGCAAGTACCTTTAAAACCTCTATCAAGATGAAAGGTGCAAAAATACAGAATACAGCCATCTTCATACTCGACGTGATAATCTGAAATCTCTCACGTACTTCATTGTTATAACTACGCGTGTTTTAGATAAATCTTTTAAATGCAGCTTCAAAGTAAACAATAACACACTTGAGCTTCTAATTAACACATGACTGTTCGCGCCCTGCTAGAAATATTCAATTACTTTCTCTTTCTTCAGTTGTGGTACTAAACACGTAAGAATGTGACATTGCACATGTTTTATATTATTTAGCGCCTTGGAGCCGCTCTGTGACAGCTTGTAAATACCAAAGAGATCCTCTCTTTGTACGTCCTCACATATGGTTGCCTAGCGACGAAACATCGGTGGATCGTTTTATGCATTATGGTCTCGTAGAAACCAGTTCAGACAAAAAGAATGAAATTGAGAAAACCGAGGAAACAGGAGTTTTATGGTATAGATTACCTGGACATGTAGGTAAAAAGAAAAAGGATTTGTTGCAACATTACGTGTATGGCCTGTGCGTATTTTTCAAAATGTTGTAAAATCAATGGGTCTGGCTCACAAACTCCTGTGACCGGGGTCTTCTTTGACGATTGTACAGGTAAATTGCCAGTAGCCTTTCTTTTATAATATCAGTCCAGCAACCCTTCGCTATTGTCCGAATACTTACCGGTGGCACCGAATGAATGGGAGCTATCGGTTTACTGATGCACTTATACCTAGCAACAGTAGTCACACAAATATCGAATCTCTTGTTTCTTTAAACATGCTCTGACCTCGGAACAAAACGCACCTACACCATTGTCCCTCTTGTTATGGTGTTTCCAGCTTGCGTCTGCTCTACACTCCGGTAAACAAACTCCAAATATGACACAGTCCAATTAACAAAATTTACTGGCACAATAAACCAGCATAAAAGTGTCAAATTTCTCATTTTTGTGAACATATTCATGAGCTGGCGAAGTGCTATTCGAATTCCATCTCCTCCTGCATCTCAGTCTTGCTTTTCTCTTGGATTCGCCTACGAACAGGAAATGGTATCACGCTCTTGCGAACGTGGTGATGAACGTTCGGGTTCCATAAAAGACTGGAGATTTCTTAACTGCCTGTGCGACTACTCGCTTCTCGTGAAAGACTCTACATCATGGAATGTGTAACAGAAACTACCCATACTCGTATACCTCCTCAACATTTTACGAAGGTACGTAAAGGCCTTGGTCAATGCTCCGCGTATTGGCCACGATGCTCGGTAGAGGTGACTGGTCTAGTGTTCACGTTTCGGCTAACCAAGGCAGGGAAATCAGGGCATGATGTCATCCGCGGTGTGAAAAATCCGGTTTTTGTTTGGTGCTTAGTTAAACTTCCGTGAACCTCGGAAAAACGTTTAAGTGGCACGATTCATTAATTTCCCAGCTGTGACGCCGTGTTGCAAAAAAATTCTATCCTCAAGTGCTGTTACCAGTAGGCAGATTTTTACAAGTTGCCCGGAAACTTTAAAATGTCAAGAATGAGAATAGAGGGAAAGTCAAATGCATGAAATGGAGTGAAATGATTCTTCAATTAATATAAATGCGTATTTTACACGAAATGCATATCAAACCTCTGTCTGACTGTATTTCCAAGCAGCTATAGTAATTAGGAAGACAAATACGGGTATGTTGATATGCGTAGGGCTGCTAGTTTACGGACTAAAACTAGCCGTTTTAAAGAATGTGGGTGTTTCAAAACCTCGAAAGAGCAAAATCAAATCACTTGGATTTTTTTCTTACGTGACTGTACTTTGTAGTGTGTGGACGTGGGTAGAACCGGTGGACTTAACCCGTATCCGGAAACTTGGCGAATAAGATTGTGGTGTATGTGGGACCCTTATGGCTAGATTCTGACGAAAGAGATTCATTTCAAGAACATCCTTCCGTTCATTTCACCACAGCGTTATCACTACCCCTGCGTATGGGTCATCTTATCAAACCTCGGTTGGGATTTCCGTCTGATTCATCACATAGCTAGGCGTATTGTAAGGGTGTTTAGTTTCTGGAAACGTGGTCATTAAAATTAAAGAATATATATAGCTTGAAAAGCTTTTCTAGAAATCGAACGTGCGTTAATTTATCAACACAAATGTACATCACGGTTGTGGCCTATTTTAGAAGCATCCCTATTTTCTGGGATGTAGGACACCATGACAAATAGCGACCAGATTCCATAATTCATGGCAGGGATTCGAATCGGATACTTTCGGAATGCGGGTTTGGGAATCAATGCACGTAACTGCTGTGCTAACCAGCTGGATTCCCTACAACAGAGGGAAAAACTGAAGGGGATGCCTGCATTATGTACAACGGTCATTTAGGCTGGATGCGTCACAGAGAAGCTAAAAGCCTTATGGCTGAGAGTGGCGGAAAATGTCAACATGGGCAGCTACATCGTCGTATTATTAGTATGTTGTACTAGTCTTTGTAATGAATTTATGAACTGTTCCTTTAAATTACAAGGAAGATACCAGCTTGTTAGGCGTTTTGCAAACTTTTTCAAAAAGACTGTTCGTTTATAACACGTCGCTGGAATTTTCCGCCCCGCACTTCATGTGCGGTATGAGAACTCGTATTTTGTCTTAGGAGTTTATTAAGTACGTCGCTTATTTTAGGATCGTCCTATCTTGACCCATCACAACTGACGGATAGTTCAATACTTAATAAATCTACTGATATTGGTATTGCTATTGACAATAAATAGTAAACATCAGGGATAACTTTTAGATGCCTGCCGTAGAACAAATCCAAAAAGATTAACGTCATGGCTAATTCCATGTTACACAGGCCTGCAATCCTTCGTATTCTGGAGGTCCTGCCTTCAAATCGCGGCCCAGAGACAGACTGCCCTGATCTAGGGTTTTGTTGTTTTCCTCAGTCTATCCACAGAGATGTTAGAATAGTACCTGGAATTATGCCATGACCGCTTCCTTCCATATCCTTTACAATTCTTTATTCATGAATCATCCATTCATTCAACCGACTGCGCCATTAATTAAACTATAAGTACATAGTCGTACTTGAAAAGTCGACATCTGATGATGAATTATTGCTCTGTGGAACTCTTAACACACATCCGCGTGTTCTCAAAATATATGTGTGAGCAATAGGATTACTTGTGTGTGTGTGTGTGTGTGTGTGTGTGTGGGTTGGGGGGGGGGGCTCCACAGTTTCCATTCTGGAAATTAAATTGCAAGCTAGAAACATGGCCAATATTAAGGTTTTTTGCAGTTAGTTGCAAGAATTGCTTAAAGTACCGTGATGATAGTTTATCTCCTAAACGTTATGTTGTATATTTGCAGAAATTGGCGTATAAAAGTAATTGACACTCCGTGGGGCTATTACCATGCTACCGTTAGCCTGTCGGCAGTAAACGGACATGAAGGCAAATGAGGGGTGGACAACAATAGGAACGCGTTTTAAAAATCTGGGTGCGTGTGTTCAATTTTTGTAATGGTCGTGGCCTACTTTCTGCTGGTAGATATCTTTATCTTCTCAACGTCGTCGTACGCATTTATAATTTGTCCTTTTGAGATTTCAAGATCATTTTGTTCTCATTTCTTAGTTTGAGATTTTTCCGACAAAATACTTTTATGTATTAAGAATAGCAACATTCTTTGCGTTCTGTTATTCACAGTCTGTGTCAGTTTAACACTGATTTCTCACGGACCATAGACATACACACCTATTTCTGTTCCGGCAGTCTCTTACTTTATAATTAATTATATATTAATATGTAATTAATATACATTTATATGTATAACTTCATACGCAGTCGACTCATATATTATTAGTTTCATTCCTGATTTACGTCTTATTTATACAGGTAATTCAGTATGTTTGAATCATCCACATTTGTGTAATTTGTTGTATATATACTACATTTTCTGGACTTCTTCGACAACAGGTCGACACCTTCCTCCTCGATAATACATGCACGATAACTTTTCTCGATAACTTCTATATGCCCTGCCCGTCTCATCCTACGCAATTTAATCATTGTAACAGTATCAGACGAAGATAATAAATTACCAATTTCATCACGTAATTCTCTGCAGTCTCTTGTTACTTCCATCTCCAAAGAAAATAAAAACTTATCTTAAAACAATTTATGGTAAGAATAGTTGAATGCACTGGAATTAGGCTGTGTAAAGACATAGACTAACTTTAAAGGAGACCTGGCTATTGAGAAGTGGCCGAGTTTAATAAAGTTTCGTTGAGGACTTGCGGAACTAACACGCGCTCCATTGTCATCGCTTGTTCTGTCAGGGACTGTTTTCTGGTGGAAAGACTGACGTCCGTTATTTTTATTGCACCTTACTACGAACGCTTATCTTCAAACTTCAAAGGACATAGACCTGCCATACCCCTATATTGCATTTAAACCATGCAATTTATAGATCAGGTAGCAAGGAATTTCGAGGTCATCCATCGACCAATTCTTTGTTTATTGCACTCAGAAGGACGACAAATAGCTCCATTACTTATCCGTTACATAACACGGTGCACAAAGGTCATCGGCATTCAAGCCATGAGCGGATTGCTCATCGCCCTGATGATGGAGGCAGCAAGCACCTCCGAAGCGTCAGTAAACGTCTGCCACGCTAAATGCCGCAAAAACCCCGAAAATCAGCCATTTTAATACTCCCGGCCACGAAAATCTTAAATTTCACAAGTTAACAAAGCATTCTTGTAAGTGGGATAGAGATATTGTATTACTTTTAAATTAATCACTAGATTTTAAATGTTTTCAAAAGAAATATTTGCAGAGCTGGTTGTAAGGAGGCTTAATTAGCTGTGACATACTTTACAGAAACACTTGTGTTCGTGTCATATAGATCGAAAGGCTAAAAAAAGTTCAAAAGCGATTGGTACATAAAATGATCGTTTGCATTTATTACTATACGGTATGAAATGGCATAACTTTACATGAGGCTTGACTTGTAGAAAGTAAAAGGGCATTTTAACAGGAAATAACATCATATTTCATAATTTTAGAACAGTATATTTAGCCATGCATTAGAAATAAGAAAATCGTATGTAACTGCTTGTTACTAGGCAGACAGCGTGGAATTCTCCCACTACCTTTGTTCTGAACAAATAATGGTGGAGTCAAGTTGAAGAGACACGAAAACAAAAAGCCAAAAAGAAGATCTGACTTGTGGTTAAAAATAGGACGCTTGAAAATATCGACAATAAGATGTCATCCTACCCGCCATGACGTCGGTATCAAATTCCCACGGCTACGCAGAATAATCTAATATTTTATCTATAACGCTTATTACATAATGGTAGATGACGCAAGCATTTTGTGAATAGTGTAACAAAACACTGATATGATACGGTACAGTACTGTTAAAAGAACTTCCACAAAATCTTAAATTGCAGGGTTCGTGGAATAGGTTTTCAGGTTGCTATGCATAACCAGACGACGCTATTGTACGCTTAGTACAGAGGCACCGTTCGGAGTTTCTTATGTGATAAACCAGATAATCTAGCCAAGGGAGAGCATAGAGCCAAACACGCAGTTAGAAATGAAAAGATTCCTGTAAAAACACGTACTCGTACTTATAAAATAAGACAAGTATTTATGCACACTTTGTGAAGAATACTTATGTTTGGGTTGCGTATAAGCTGTGAAAATGAATTTGATGGCCGTGGTTTAATTATATAAACAGAAAAACAAAATCTCTATTAGATAGGCCTGCTGCAGCCTGTCGTATTACCAGCACGCAGGGCAAAATCTTACTCGAAAGAGAAATGAAAACGTCTTTAAAAGTGTGTCCGTTTCGAATCTAAGCACGCGGCAGGGGCAGAGCGTTCGCGTAAAGCGTGTTCTCCTGGGTAACAAGGAGAAAAGAGAAATAGTACAAAATTTCATAGCGTAAATCATGATAGGAAAAAGTGCCTGGAAGACATAGGCATACATGGAAGGATAATATTAAAATTTACCGCAAACATTGCACGAAGGTTTGGACTAGATTAGTTTATCTCGGAATAAAATCCAATAACGATCTGTATTGAACATAATAATGAACTCGCAGATTCCATAACAGACGGGGAATTTCTTGACCAGCTTAAAAAATCTGATAAAAAGCATGATTAATATGACCATCTTCTGTCAAGATTCGAATAGTTAATGAAGAATGGAAACAAGGCCATATTTAGTAGGATTTGAGGTTTTCACGGAGGCGAGTCCGAAATTGGCTATTTTCTGGATTTTATCGCCGTGTCTTCATATTTAGTGGGGGTATTACCTCTATCACCGAAAACTTTTTCTTGTTTATTCTTATTTCGTTTTTAAATCTAAATGTTTTTATAGTTGTAATAAACCTGGTATTTTATCGGGGATAGTTTCTAGGTTCATCTTTGAGAACGTGGCATATGCAAACTGCGGTTCCGAAATGTGGCAAGATTCTTTGCGGGGAAAACTCTCTCCCTTTCTTGTGGAACGTGCCAGCCGTCAATTCGACTGCGTGTAAAGATATACTACGACTCCAGTAAGGATCTTAACCATGGGCGTCAAATTGTTGCTGACTGCGTCTTATGAGGATGACCAAACTCGCGTCGGCCACTTGTAGCAGGAATTAATGACACGAGGTGCGAGGTATTGTGTCAACTCATGACAAGTGACGATGAACTCGAAGGTCGTGTTTAAGGATGAACCTTGCCGTGAGATAAAGACTTTTATTTTTCAGGTATTCTGTCTCTGTCCACGAAACGGTGGAAACCGACTAAAAGGAGAGTGTAAAACTGAGTCAGTGGAGCAATGGTATTCTTAAGAAGCTGTTAGTAGTAATAGTTCTGTTAATCAAGAACCTTTCAGTCTCTTATGGAACCAAAAATGTTTGTTGCCGTTTCTGAACGTTCGTTTACAATAGCACACCATTGGCCCCTGCCCTCAACCAGTCCACATTCTTATATCCTTTATCATTAACATCCATTCTAATGTTATCCTTAGTATATGTCAAAGTTTTCCTTGCATTTTGCATGCCATTTTTCCCGCCCGCCGTATTCTCCTTGATTTGATTACGCTAATAATTTTTGGTGAAGGTATAAATTATGAAGCGCTTTATTGCATTAATATCTTTTCAGCCGCAATTAGAAAGACAACATTCACGATCTATTAAGACCCCTAATAAACAATTGCAAACGACCGACAAAGCTTTGGGAAAAGCGCGTCACTTGGCCTTTCCTGTCTTGTAAAACGTTTGCAAAGTTCAATATTTTGTCTGATGGCGGGTGTTAGTATAAGCGTTCGAGTCTTCGGGACCTGGCGTCAAAGTGTTTAGCTACTTAACCCACAAGCCTCTGTCAACTCATCTGTCTGAAACTTTCCTTCCCGTATTTTCCTCTCTGGTCTGGAATCTCGGACACCATTTGCTGTTTATAAACTTAAAACAATCTCTATATTCACCGCGGTTTTATCGCTAGACAGCTACATACTGGTTAATGCAATAAATAGCATAGAAGATTTTCTTGGAACTTATTAAACAATTACAAGTATGGAATACTCTAATTCAGAGTTTGTTTCTTGCAGTAAACGAAGTTTAACGTGCCAGTTACGAGGCTAAAGTGATCTGTATATGTTCATATAACGAAATGGTATTTTGAAGACTAATATAAGAAAATCTTTCGTCATTACAAAGACAATGGGATTCATATTTTAGCTGGTAACTGAACAGACACATTCGATAATTAGACACAGGAATATTAACATATTATTTCTAGCCTCTTCCTCGTGTGCCACGCGTTGTAATGCTTAATGGGGAGAGTTTTGTGATGAGTGTGATAATTCTAGCCAGGACGCATTGTTCACCTTGTTTGAAACCGAGACTCTGCATATATCTACTCCATTGTTTGGTGGAACAATGTCAGGTATTTGAGATGAAATGGGCTAGAATCTGCTGGTCTGAGGCATGTTTTTGTGTTCATGTAAAGAAACTCCGTATTTGGATTTCATAGCAGAGTAAGGTTATTCAAGTAGCTCATGTACTGCGAAAATCCGGTAGACAGTGAGTGTTCAGCTGAGTTAGCTACAGAAATTATTCCTATTTTATAAGTTTCTAAAGCTATTCATTTGTAATTCGTGTTATTTTTTTTTTCGAGATTTTCTTTCAGTCTGAATAGTGTGAATCTCAGCTGCCAGTTTCTTGTAAAATGGGAGTTCCATAGTCGACAATTACGAGTAATGCAACACGTTACACAAAGTGCTCTTTGCATGCTTCAAGGCCACGGAAGGACTCCAATTCCTCCTTGCCCCGTGTCTCAGTACAGCGTTGCTACATTGCGAATTCAGAGCTGTCTTCACTCGCGTAATCTCCGCTGTTCGTGTTGCAACGTTGTAATAAAACGCCCTGCAAAAGTATTATCATAATTAAATTTTATTCTATTTTATTGATGTATGTATCAGAAATGTTTTTTACTTAACGGCTGTAACTCTGTTTCAAAAGTTCATGCAGCTCCTATGTTAGCAAACTTGAAATCAAACATTTTGTTTCATGACGTTGGAGTTAGCCATTGTTGACGCATCCTCCATTTCGAGGTTTTTCTTTTCAATTTAAAAACCTTACTCTTCAACGAAACGAGATGAAGCGGGAAAAACATCCTTCTGCGCTGGTATTTCTTTAAGAGGCAATGTATCTATTACCTCTGGCATACGAGTAACACTGTGCAAATAGGTCGTGTGTGCTTACGAGCATTTCAATTTAACACCGGCCTAAATCAACCAATAATTAACATTTTTACAACATGTTTCGGTTTCATCGAACCATCTTCAGGTGTAAAATTATATCAACAAACTTAAAACTCAATTACAATTTCTGTTGTGTAGCTTTTTGGAGATGTTCATATCCAGATTATTTTCACATATTGGAGCAAATGTATTGTTTTGAAGTGAATGCTTTTACAAAGCAAATGATTCAAAGAAACACTAATGAATATGAAAGAATATAGAAAACAAAATGAAATAATAATTATATAATTGGAAAGTAAAATTAAACATACCAAAGATGAGAGTGTAGACACGTTGATGTGTCTGGAGGTGTCTAGGAGTAATGATGTATCCGAACAAGGTTCAATACTGATTGCGGTTGCTTGTAGGGAGAGTAAGTGAAAGGTGGTTGTCGGGGTTGGGGTCAAGGATCTGAAGGGCATTAAAGATGGGGTTATTAAGGTAAATATTATTATCGTTTAGGCAATTGTTTTGTTTAAATGTTTGTTGTATATGATATTTTTCTATTGTATCTCTATGTCTCTTATTTTGTACTATTTTTAGAATGTCCATTGTTTCTGTTATTGTATTGTATGCGTGTCCGGTATTCAGAATATGTTTGGCGTATGCC
>NW_019059957.1:466432-488425 GCF_000696155.1 Zootermopsis nevadensis | reverse complement strand
GAAAGCAGTAATGACGTAAACTGCATGACTAAAACAAAACTCCTATTTCTTTCAGCGGACTCTAATATTAATTACGCATTGGATCGAAGTGTCACGAGGTAACATATGGTTAATTCAGCTCAGATTTTACTCCAATTATTGTAGACTACAGACTAATTCATGTCTCAGAATTTACGAATTTGGGCTGCATGTGGTTTACAGGACGGCAATCGGAAAATGGTTTTGTTTCTAAAAGTTAAGCTTGTGGCGTTTATGAACCGAACCAATACTAATCCAATGCTGCTGACCTTTAACCATCGTATAAAATTCCAAAACAAGACCACTACGTTTCGGCAGCTGGCTCTTATCTCTTTATCAGGTGATAATTTTTGGTCTAGTAAGTCCGAGAGAAGAGGCTATTTAAAATCTCTGGACCATAGTTCCACTACTAATCCCAATTTCTGGAACCTTGGACCAGAGTAGAATTTAAACTGAAGACGATAGCCCATTTTATAATTTTAAACGACGGCTGAAGTGCAGAAGAACAGCAATATCGAACATAACGGACAATGATTTATATCAGTGATTAGTTGTAACTTCAGTGTATGTTAAACTTTTGCAGAAGAAAGAAGCATTGTTAACTTGCCCAGATTTATCTTATGTCGTTAAATTAGTTCTAAGTGGCAAGTTATAATAACGCTTCTGGTTACACGCGTTATTTCTTAAACATTCCACGACTGTGAAAATACCTATTTCTTATCGCAGCACAATGTAGCGATCGCAGACAGCCACCGTTAAATAAGACGAAGTTCTGTGAAAAGAAAAATTAAGAAGCAGAACTATTAAAGTTTTATTGAGTTCAGCAACAACCGTCCTAAATCCATCCAATTTTGACACATTCTACGTTATGTTGACAGTCCGTCTGTACAAGCATTTTTTTATTGTAGTTTCAGTATTTATTAAGAATCCACTATATGTTTCGACCTTAGTTGGTCATCTCCAACACGCGACAGGATGCATCTCTTAAAGCTATTCAACACATGCTTGTTTAGAGCCCAAAGAAGGACATTCTTTTAATTTGCGTTTGATGCTGACAGTTCCCACTAACTAACTAACTAACTAACTCCATGAATCAGAGTTCTTCTTGTGAAGCTAATAGTCCTTCAGCTAGTCAAAAAATTGTCCACGTTTTAGGGAAGCCAAAGATTCATTACTGTGTTCACAATCGTCCATCATTGGACCCTATACTGAACCATACCAATTCCGTCCACAACCTAAAAATTAATTTCTGTAGTAACCACGTTAATATTATCCTTCAATCTTCGCCTAGGTCTCCCATATTCTCTCTTTGCTTGTTTTTTATATTGTTTTAATTTTTAATTTTTTGCAAATACCAAGAATGCTACAGGCCTCATCCAGCCCATCAGTCTCGATGTGATCACCCTAATTATAACGGTTTACAAATTATGAAGCTCCTTAAAATTATTCATTGTCATGACTTTTCCCATCGTCATCATCAAGGATTTTGGGCCTTGTGGCCCTTTCCGGCCTCAGTCATCCAGGAATCTTTTCAAAGGGTGTCCTTTGTTTCTTTTCCCTATTGGTTTATGTTTCGAAATTTGATGTGGCAATCTGTCCTTGTCCATTCTTCGTACATGTTGGATCCAGTTCCTTCTGTATCTGTGGATTTTTTCTAATATCCACGACGTTTCGGAGGCTGGTACTGTCTCCGTCTTCAGTTGAGAGGTACCTACTCTGTTGGGTCCCTTAGATAGAGCTAGTCTCTGTCACTTACAATGAATAATTTTAAGTGTAAACCACTGTCGTCAAAACCCTTTAGGATTTAATGAAGCTCCTTGTTCTGTATTTCTTTGAATACTCGTGTACTGCTCTCCCCTAGGCCCAAATATTCTCTTCAGCACCCAACAATCGCCACTGTTTCACTGAATCAACGCTTATCATAATCGCCTGTTCTGTTCTTGTGATTGGAGACGATACGTCGGCCTCGTGTGAATTTATTTTCGCTGTTTTATTTCATACGTTAGTGGCCCCAGGCTACAATACCACCTTTTTCAGCGCACCATAACTTCATCACTACTTTGGCCTATGGCGTTGTAGAAATAGAATACACGAAACGGAACTTATTTTTGATCAGCCAATCGAACGCGAAGAGTGACGTAACAATTGAATGCGTGCTGTAAGTTCTTTTTTTTTTTGTAAATAATATCCGTGTATTGTACCTGAACTATTCTATTTAAGAAAAACAAGATTGTATGAATAATCCGTTGTTCGCGTTATTTTTTCAGTATGATTTTCATTTAATTTTTATTACACATGTAATTTATTCATTATTTCTCTTTGAATGTCATAAATTGTCACCGCGAACCGTGACATTGGCGTGTCAAAGTGCCAGTGAAATATTGGCTTATATAACAACAAATGTACGAAGGATTGATATATAATACTCTGTAATTACATTAAGTGGTAGTACAGTTTCGAATTTAGAGAAGTGATCGGTATATTATTTTAAAGTTTGGCATTAGTTGTATTTGTTACTTTTACATCACTGTAAGAAAACTGCAAGCAGAACAGATGATAACACGTCATGGGATACTTCTTATGTAGCTGTAGGAATGAACTATTTATATTGTCTGAAGTTTAAAACACTGTACTGGATACATCTGAGTAAAAATAAATATTTTACTGTGCTTGCTACTGAAGGAGGCTTGGTTTCATTGAGGGTTGTAAAGCTACACACATGAAAGTGACAGGAAATGTTAGGTGTACTCATTTCTGTATTTACCCTAATATCCTACCAGTACTATCCTTATTATTCTATGGCAGAAGTATCAAATAATCAGTTGATGCGATGTGTTCTAAAATTGTTTTCCCAACTGGCGTCAGTTACACTGCATTGCGTTGTTTTAATTTTACCGTCGCCTTTATCAACAGTAATGTTAAGAGAAGTTTCATTGATCGAAATCTCTGATCAGATTGGCATTCGACAAAAATGTGTCTGCAATGAGAGAGAGAGAAACCACGAAAATGATTCGTTAGTATACCTGGCTTACAGATCGAGTAACGAACAAGCTGTCTCTCAGTGCAAAGTAAGTGTTGACCACTACACTGCAACATTTGGTAGACAAATAAGTTGCAGAAGATGGCCTATATCGAGCATAGGGCGATCAGCGTCTTACGTCTCACAAGAATTTATTAAATCCTCGTAAGGAAGAAGTTCTCAGCAATGTGGAATTTTAGACCGGGAAATCCTATTTTCAGTTTTAGAGTGATAGAATTTTGGGAACAACTGTTTAGTCGGTTATAGAAACTTACGAAAAATATTTGATAACCCTCACAACTGCGACCCCCATTCCTACCCGATGGTATACTAGTTACTCCCTTACTGTAAAACCTGCCGTCCGAATGCAAGTTACAAAGTATGGTACTTGGTTTTCGTAGACCCAGGTTTACTGGCCATGTAAAGTGTCGTCATGGCATGGCATTTATAAACATTGCATAACTGAAGATTTAAAAGCAATCGGTCGTAACTTCTATACGTATCACCCCTGCAGTCTCCTGCAGGGACAGAAGTCAGGAAAAATCTCAGTCAGAAAAGCCAGTTACAAACTACCGTACTCACTCCATGTAGCAGAGTCCTGAAGAATCTGACAGTAGGCTACGCTAGGGCAATCAAATTTCTCTCCGACTATGGAGCCCGAAGGTTCATAACCATCTTCATAAGAGCCGTCACATGACCCAAGTCCGTGAGCCCTGTGGTACATTTCATAATCTTTTTTTTTCCGGTGAGGAGTTAGCTTTCTTCCAATCCCAAGCTGGAGGACCACCCCCTGTTGGCTGTACGTGACTGACGATGCAATATAGTCGCAGCTACCCTGCATATCTGGAGGCCATTTCCCCTATCTGTAACCTGAGGACGCGACATGACATAGTAGCAATGTACCCACTTACTGGAACAAATGGAGGGAAATGACAGAGTAGGGCTGTTAACTGACAATAAGTTTATTACTTCCACAACATACTGACACAGTTTATATACATTTAAAGGCTACTTCTTCTTATCACATTTTCGTGACAAAGCCACTACCCTAATTCAGTATACACGATACTAACATGTCTGTACTTTTAACAATATTTTATTTCAATGACCTTTACAAAAAATTTCTTTTACACTTGAAAATATAAAATCAACAATAGCACCAAACAGTTTTTCAAATCTGGAATAAAGAATGTGACTGAATATTACTTTTCTTAACAATAAAGCAAACCAATTTCCTTATAAGTTCCACAAAGGAATCAATGTAAATGAGTTCATAACTCAGAACATATAGAATAAAAAATATACTTAAATATAATAGATCATTGGCTTTATCATAATACTGAATAGTGACACAAACTGTTACGTAAACATCAACAACAGAAATCACACACACGCGGCTAAGTGTCATCGAATTGGCCAAAGGAACAACAATGATAATAATAATAAACACACAATCACACACGCGCGCTCATTCACGAGTGATTATGTCACTCGCTACATCCTACACTACGACCAATTTTGTGGCCACTTGTACAACCTCAATTTTATAACTAGAATGTTGTGTAATTTAGTCATGAAACTGTCGATTTATATCCAAATGTCAAGTTTCTCCAAGTATATTTTTCCAACAATCATCGTGGTTTAGGCTACACACATAATTATATAATATTTCAGTACTGTAATGTACATGTCTAACTATACTTTATACATTATTACAATTCGTATAAACGTTCATATCAACAGCCGTTCCGACAGCCTCAATTTACACAAAAACATAACACCCTCTTCTGTTAATTATTATTCGATTACCAGACTCTTTATGACTTGCTCTGTTCCCTGTAGATATATTATTAAAACATTCTGTAAATGAATGTTTTTTGACGTCTTCCCACCAACCTGTGTACCTGGAACTACTAATAATTTAGATATAGCCAAGGGAAATGATTGCCAGAAAATTCAAATTTTTGTAATGGGGAAAGTATTTTAATGTTTTCTTGAAGGAATTGCACTTTTCGAGTTGAGGGGAAAAATGAAATTACAATTTCAATATTAAATATAATTTGTCAGTACCATTCGGTTCGTAGTCCCAGTATTTTTAATCTATATGCCTAATGGAACATCTGTTATCTCTTTGTGGAATGAGGTACAAGCATTTTCTTTGATTATAAATGTCATGGAAAACATATAATTTTGGCTTTTTATAGTGGCATTAACTGGAATGAAGTTAATAGCTCTATGTTGCATCATAACCACATTTTTCAGAAACTTTGCATATCTTACACCTTACAGGTGAACGTTCGAAATGTCGATATATTTCCCATTAACCACGGCAATATACCATTTGTGCATGGATACCTTAATAATATGGTTTCTCTAAATTACAAAGTTACATTATTTTATAGGACTTGTGCAGCTATTGAGTAATCTGAACATTGGGTGATGAAGCACATTTTCGCCATAAGGGTTGCGTTTAATAAAAGTTGACATTTGATAATATGGAAGATAAACATCATACTACATTTTGCTTCATCTGAACCCACAAGTTCCTAACAAAATCGACTGTTTCATGACCTTACTATTTATCACGTACCTCGCTAACATATAACGGTATGAAGGCAACTATAAAGTTTGTAGTTAGATGGTCTAATTTAGTCCTTGTATTACACGTTTAAAAATAACCAGTTTTGAGCACTTTCAAATGGTTTGTCCTTTACTAATGACAGCTTATTTATTACTTATAAAATTTCCATAATGTAGAATTATTTCAACATAGCAATAGGTAACATATCCACAATTCTAATTCGCATTACTGCGCTCTTTTTTTTATTATTTTCCCTTTGTGGCTGATATGAGATTGTTTCAACGCCAGAGATATTGTTACGTTAGCAGATGGGTTTACATGAGAAAAATCATAATAAACCTTAATTATAAATAAAACTGTTTCCAGGAAAGACATTCTTCATATACTGAACAAATACTGAAGTTAACGGAATGTTACGTTACTAATTTTATTTTTTGTGCTTCGATTTTAATTTATCAAAATATCTAATTCTGTTAATTATTCTAGTTTTCATTCATAACAATATTATGTTACGTTTTCTCTAAGAGTTTATATTTCTTACTTTCGAATGTATTACTACAGAAGTAAAATGCAAATTAAGTCTCGTGTTAAATTATCTGTTACCTCTTCTTCGCTATGTTGCACTCAGGAAAACGTTTGACTTAACAACTGCTTAAGCTTGCTTAGTGCCTTGCAAATTTTAAGTCAAGGCGAAGAATATAATTATTCATATTCCTAAAACTACTCTTCATAGTAAATGATAAACACAGCGAAAGCAAACACCAATCAATGTCACAGCTTGCCTTTCTTATCTGATCAGAAAACATGCCTAAATCATTATCACACGTAAAATACAAATATTCGTTTCAGAATCGTTCAGCCTTGTCAATACTTAAATGATTACATCTTAGCAAGTTATCAGTCAGGCAGGTTTCATATTTGATCTTACTGATAATGTAAATTAACATAATTGGTGGTTCCTGACTCTGTATATATGGGACTAGACCACAGAGAATTACGTAATTATTCAAATATATTTCGTTACGCTATAGATGATATATGTCTAATTATTTCTTGGTCGGACTTTCACCCACGAACTGTGTTAATTTCTAGTGTATGTGTGTGCGTGAGAGAGACAATTCGCCTCTACGTCTTGGCCTCCAAGTGAACGCTAGTGTACGTGTGATCGTGTGATATGTGGAGGACAGACCTGCTCTGCTGAATATTTCCTCTGACTTTTCCTACCCCGTTTTCTTGCCTTTTTTTAAAAACCTGCATCACCAAAATTACTAACACTAAACAGCAATGGGGATTGACGCAGTTATAGTAAATCTACAAATTGATTAGGGTTTGATTTTACTGTGTTTTGCGAGATCAGTTATTCTTTACTTCTAACTTCTTTCTTGACCTACTAATTACCTCAGTAAAATATAAGATGTAATAGCATCATAAATCTAAAATAACGGACTGCAGGTAACATGATACGATGCCTGCTGCGAGCAACACGAATTTGCATAGGAAACGTCTGTAGTCGGGGTACCAAATTGGTGAGGTCAGTTACCGCATACACCTGAGGTTCTCACGGCGGTGGAAGGGTTAATGTTGGTCTTCTGTGTTGCATCGCAGTGTAGACTCGTGGATAGGTACAACCGTTTAGGAGGAAAATACTGCCTCCATCTTCAAGGCTATAATGGAGACAGTTTGGTCCTCTTTCCGGTCCTGAAGATGGAGAGTTTATGTTTCTCCGAAATGTTGCTACATACCTACATGCTCACATGGCTTTACGAACCAGAAGACAAACACCGATGTCTGACACTGCTCTGAACGCTGCCTTCCTTCGCGAATAGATATCACTCCGACTGACAAACCAATTATGTGATATTACCTTTATCATTCTGCAGTCTACTATTTGCTTTAGTTGTGAAGTGATTCCCACGATAGTTTTATAAAATTATTTGCTTCAGTTTAAAGATATATTTGTAGTTTCGTTAAATACACTTTGTCGAATGATACATTTGGAAGAATGTGGAATTTCAGAAACAGTGTTTCTGAATGTCAATTTAGGACTTATTGGTATAACACACAGATAGAATTTATGGTGGAAATTAAAATAAAAGTACTCGTACAACCTCGCCACAGAAAGAACCCGATGTACAACACCTTATAAATTACGCATCCCTGCTCATGTAACGAAAGTTGCCATAATTTCCTAACTAACAGAATTATTTGACATGCAGATATTTACTGTGCATGGCATCCGTTTGAAACTGTGTATTACATTACACCAAATCTGGAAAAGGCAGCTATATTAGAGTTAAGGTACTATCGCTAACAATGTAACAGGTATTTTCTGAAATGAACTTCGGTGCCTGCACTTGGATGACATTGCAGCTTACTATAGAGAAATTATTTCTTAGGAATTATGCACTGTTACGTTCGAAATTCCTTCGACGACTTACGCATACACACAGCCATACAAACTCAACAACAGAGTCAATACCACGAATTGTTCTTTCGATGCTCTGCAAGAAGGGCTTCAGTCACGCGTACTTCCTATTGACTTAAACCCTTCTTAGCAAGCACAAAATAAATATCAAGTAATGATGATGATAATAACAGACGGTATTACCACTAGCACTTTATCTCACTTTTGCATTTTGTTATTGTCTATTTCTCGTGTTTTCAACCTACAATGACGAGTCTTTGTTAAAAGAAGCGTTGATGTATCACCAGTACAGTTATTCTTATTGCAACGTATCTTCAAGTTCATTGCAGTAGGAAGAAATGTTCAAATAACTAGCACAACACACGAACCAATGTCTTCCACATATGTGGACTGTCTTAGCACCAGCCTGTTTTCCAAAATCACACTCTCATTTCAACGATTCCAAGACTAATTTTTACTAAACGTAGTACAGATGTAGTTATACTCCAAGAGAATCGTGCAGTCCGGTGGCTAAACAATTGTTTGATAGGGAGTACTTATAAAACATGTTCAGAGAACTATAAGATAATAGTTTAAATACACCTGTTTAACTTTAATACACAGTTTAAACCTTATCTCAATAGTACTGGATATTCTTCTTTTGATTAGCATAACAGATGATTAAGGACTTTAATATAAGTTTCGATATTTATAATTCTTACGTATATGTAGTACATATTATAGCAAAATTTAAATTTTGCATGCAAAATACGCTCTGTACGAAATAAGACATAATTCCTTTTGAAAGTAATATAGACTCATAGTGGGTTATCGAACTCAGCGGCTAGTGGAAAGATTTTGTAATGTGACAAAACTGACCACATTTTTTCATTGGCTCCCTTCTTGTATACTGTGTAATAAAATAAGTAGGCATATTAATTTATAAAGATAATTATGACATTGTACTTCTAAAGAAACAGTCTGAGTGCTCACATTACACGCAACGTGAGAGAAATGTGTTGCTTCCCATCGAAGAAATGGGAACTTCTGTTATTCCCGAAACAACTCGTAAGAAAATACTTCCTGACAGCGTTGATTTCTCCTTTACAGCTTTGTTTATGTTCTTCAGAACGAATAGGATAATTCATTTTTATTTTGACTTTTCACGATTCGCTGTGTCTGGAATTATATGATTTAATATGACTCAGTCTTACTGCATTTTGATTATAATGCACTGATTACGTGGTACATAATAATTAAGATATAATAAGATGCATGCATGCTAAATCATATACCCCAGATACAAAGAATCGTGAAATTTTAACGTGAAAATTAACATTTCTCAGTACTATGTTTTTCTTCCGTTTATAATAAGTTTAATGATTATGGTTAAAACACGGTCTTCATTTTAATACTGATTTAGCTGCGAACAGCATTTTTATGCGTTTCTTTTTTAAGTTTTACAATTTTATATCGCGTTTTGTAAAACTCGTACATCGTTTCGAAAGTTTCTGCAAGGCTAAATCTTTCCATCTTGTCGAAAGGGAAAGAAAGTCAAATTCGGCACTTCACGGAGGCGGGTGGTTAGCTTCAAGGTTAATTATTAAAACTATTATCCAGTAAATTTGCTTAGATTAATAGACACCACTTAAAAGGGCCTTTCTTATGTTCAGAGTAGGCTTCGGTGAAAGGGAGTTAACAAGGAACATAACTAAGCTTACATTTGACAAAATAATTATAAGAATGCATGTACTTTCGGTTAAAGCCCTATTCTTCAACGACGGTCCTAATGCAGACAATATTACAGCAAGTTCACAATGCGGCCTGAGTGATTTTTGAACCATTACCGTTGTGCTTTCGTCATAATAGGTGAGCTTCATTATAAAATACGGTAGTCTCTGACAATTGTAACATTTTCTCACATTGATTGAGACTACATGTCAGAATCGGACTTTCTTTCGCAAACAGACTAGTTGACTCCTTCCCACGGAACACCTGGGATGTAGGCAAAACCTAAAATTCAAAAAGGTTCTCACCTTGCTTGCCTTAAATCCCAAATACTTGGATTCAGCATTTGGAACACAGAAGTCGCCTCATCCAGCAACAATTCCCACAGTGCTACGCCCATTTCTCTAGCCTGCCGGTGCCGACGGCAAGTTCTTGACCGCTTTCCGCCACGATCCTCCCGTACACGTGCCCGGCCCACGCCACCAGTCATTCACGTCCCGATAGGACTTGATAGGAAAGTCGTCGTGCAGCATAGCACACAGGCGGCAGAAAAAGTACGTGTTGATGAATTCTCCTGTACCCTTCCACCGAAAGTACGAATTGTAAAGATCGTCGTCTGCGTCCAGGCGATGCAAGTACGCTGCGAGCTCTTGGGGTGACTCGAATTCGTCCACATGGATGTACGAGCGATATGGCGCAGCGCGAGCGTAATCTTCAGGTCGGGCCCCCATCACCACCGGCAGGACGTTTCGGCTGTAACAGTGATATCATTATTATCAGACCCAACATCTTCCTTGTGGATAACTTTCGGTTTCTTTTCTTTGCTGCAATGAAGACGATGGCGTAAACCGAACTACCTCTACTCTGAGACCAGCCACGTTCCGGCTCAGATAAGACCGAAGGTACTGTAATGTGCTGTTTGGTCAGAGCTATCGCAGACCTGGGATGATGATAGATAAGTGTGGAGCAAAGGAATGATCATTAATGGAGGAGGGGGGCGCGAATATGTCGAAGAAAATCCTGACTTCAATGACACTTCGTCCAACAGGAATCTTATTTAAATTCACCCGGAATTAAACCCGGGTCTCCGCGATAAGAAGCCGAAGTGTAGCTGCCCAAGCTAAGCACAACCTAAAAATTAAGTTATGCAGACGTTTAGTCATTTGCCTTCTGTAGATATCAAATGCGTACTATAATACACAGCAATTTTTGAAAACAAAGTGCATACTAAAATATTTGTACCAATGGTCTACTTGGATAATTTTGGATATTACACAACAGGAAGATCTCGGGGTTCCCTCAGGATTGACTGAAGAACGACAAGTTAGTGTGATTTTTCAAACTCGTGTGGAGTTTGGTCCGCCCAATTGAATACCTAAGCATACGTTTCACAGATGTTGAATTAGATGATAAACGGTGATGAAATCATAAAGCTCTAGACCCAACAGATATTCATACCCTAGTTGGAATTAGAACCAGCAACATGGCTATTACAGCGCCAAGTCAGTCCACTGCAGTCGCTGTATCACTCACCCGAGGCCGTTTACAAAGAACTTCTCAGTGATGTAGTCCTTACAGTTGGAGTTCTCGAAAGCTAGGTAGAACTTGTAATCTCGGTCAAGCATGTCGAAACACTTGTTCGCCGTGGAGCGTGGACACTTCTTGGTGCCGCAGGCTCCATAGATGTCCACAGATATGTGTTTCTGCAGTTCGTGTGCGTACTGTAGCCTACGGTTCCGGGCGCCGCAGTTCGAAACGAACCACGCGACCTGCAACGTACCACAGATTGATATAACGCAAAGGAAACTCGAACCGAGTACCTCCAAAACATACGTTAAGCGCGTTACTACTGATTGACTTAAGTAAAACAAAAAGAACCTAATTTTAGGATTCTGTTTGGGCTGAAATTTCATAAATGATACGTTAAGCGCCGGGTTTAATCTAATACTTGTACTTGGAAGAACACAAACTGCAAGAAGTAGCCAGGTGCTACTATTTGAATGTTTACGATAGTTTCAGAAAATTCAAACGGAGATGTCGGCGTAGTCTAGATATATAAACCATTAAGCTTTAAAATGTTAAACATGGACCAGAGGAAATGTCTAATTTAAGTGCAATGAAAAGATATTTTAAACAGGAGATAGACGGGCTGACGCACTCTAGAATCTGTAAAGGTGTTCCTAAGGTCGACACGCTTAATCCTTCAAAATAATGACAACGATATTTTTCTTTTGTGATTTCGATGGCGCAAATCAAACTCGAAAATAATATGAAAACCACATAATCCGCCCTACACTGAAACGATTGTTGTTGTTGTTGTTAATGACCTGGTGGCGAGGTGAGAAATTATGCAAAAGCAAACTTGAACTTGCGTTAATGAAATATCTTAACATATTTATCGATACAGAGTTTACCACATTCAGAAAAGTAATTAAAACAAATATATTTACGAAGATGCCTGTCTTCTAGGATTTTGTGCCGTAGAATCTGGTAGAAGTTTACCGACGTTTCAGCAAGCACCTCTGAAACGTTTTTCGCATCTGTAAAGACTTTACTGAAGCCCTGTTTCATAATGTAGTGTCGTTAAGATTTTAGAAAGATATCTGTTGACAACTGTCCTAGAATGGGGCGAATGTGCTGTTTATAATGATGTGATCTCACGGCAATAAATCTGCCAATGTTTTTCTTATGGGTTGTGATATCATTATTATGTAAACGGACAGGGCGAACGTGAACTTGAACGATTATAGCCACTAGACCTACCCCTAGTTTCGGGTTGGAACCTGTTACAGCAGAAATGGTGGTTTTATGATAGAAATTCAAACCTATTTACTCGCTGAAAGGAATCCAGTACTCTGCCACAAAATTTGCTACCGTTTAGTAACAGACGCCACGAAGCTATACAAGTGCAAATGGAAATATAAACAAATATGATGAGTGGCGCCATTCCTTTAATATGTTTGTTTGCTCAGACCTTCCCACATTAATTTCCTCATGCATATTTGTTGTTGAATGAGACGTTAACACGTTTGTTGACTCTGCTGTATCTACAAAGTCGCCCTTTATAATTATCATCCATCACGCTGTCTGCTTAATCTTAGAATATAATGTCGACGAAATAACGCAAGAAACAACTTACTAAAGTACTGTTAATACTAATTGGCTTATATTCAGTTTTCTGGTGTCCTTGTGGACGGGCATAGCAGAGTACCCTAACGGTAATAGCATGACGTCTTTTTAGGTGGTATTCGGTTTGAGTTTCGGCCAGCAAAGTATGGTCATGTATTTTTTTCCTAATTCGAACAAATAAAACCCGATAAAGAATCTTTTGACAGACCAAGACTGTTTTTTCCATTTATTATATATTCAAGTTATATAAATATCATTTAATACATTTCGAATCAATATAACATCAAGAGTTTATAAAGTATTGTAAATAAATAAAATATCAACCAAATAATTCGATCCCGTGTCGGAATAATACATAATTCATGAGAAAGAAAGGAAAATCCCATATTTATGAATAGTATGAATGCTACCAGCAAGAGTAAACTATAAAAATTACTAACAGTTCATAAGGCTTATCCAGCCTTAACCGATAAGCAAATATTTGGGAATAATATTTATCATCGCAACTACAGGGGCTGTAAACCTAACACTTTTTTCCTGTCAAATGCTGGATTTATGAGAGTCGTCACACGATCGTTTGCGTCTAACGTTCAAGGACCCTGTTCCTATTTACGGTCTGTGGTGGACTTCCACACCTTTTTCGTCTTGTTGGCCGCATAGTTGAGATCGAGCTTATGGTTCTGCTTGACACGCTCGTCGTAGTACGCCCACCGTTCGTAGGGCGCCACGATGTCGCTGTCCCCGCGGTATGTTGCCGTCCAGTTGAACACGTCGTTAAATTTGACGTGCTGCGTGTGATACGGACATTCTAAGAAGTACAGGATCCACACCTGAAACACGAAGAACACCCAAAAATGGCGTACTCACTGGGGGAGCTGGCCTTCGCCCAAGTGAGTGAGCCCCAAATGAGTCCTCGAACTCATGATGAATACAATTCAGATAATCGACTGACTGGTCCTTGTCCTATTTAACGACGCTTTTCAGCCGCATAAACTGTGCAGCTTTGGCTTGTATGATGATTGGAGCAGTGTGCTTGAGCTGCCCGATATAGTGTCGGTAGAGTAGCAGTCTGTACACACCGAGCAAGAGGAACCCAAGAGTTTTGCAGCATTAGCCCGAGCATACGCAGGATTAGCCTGTGCAAAAACTTACCTGTCTCGGTGGACGAGGATGACTCGGGTTCACGAAGTGATCCTTGTACAGAATTGCATCGGCGTCAGCTGCTTGCGCCTTGTCCGACGTGATTGTGCAAGTGTCCACAGGGCACCGGGCCTGCGTGAACACGTCTCTGCCAGCCTTGAGCGGAGCCCAGGAACCGAGCCCGTTGTAAAAAAGTATCTTCTTGAGCCTGTGTCCATCTGACTCGCCTGCTGACGAGACAGGTGGGACGAACATAAGTTGGTTCGTAATGCGATCTGAACCAGGGTCCTCATGAGGCCACAGCCGAGCTATACGGCGTCCAGATTTGCGACTTCTCGCGGCTGGTAAAGGCCATCGCGTGCCCTCAGACATGTACCAGGGCCGACCTTCTTCCTCAACCTGCGGAACATCTTCTCCGTTATTACTGACGCTGGTGGCTATCACTTTCCCGTGGTTAGACGCTGCCTGCAACAGGAGTGAGGGTCATTCAGGTGGACTGAGCAGTAAATCCTCTCTGGCAGCACAAACCAAATTCCAATATCGGTAACGGCAAAGCCACGTTCCTTACCCAGTTTTACCCACATTGACCCACTTTATTTAAATTCGCAGTAATGTTATAATCACATTTCCATCTCGTGCTTTGACGTAGAGCTTCACAAGGGGTTTCCCACCCGTTCTACATACCCAGTCAATCACAACCTTGTAGATACGAAATGATATTGTGAATCGAAGCTGCTGTTATGTGATATCATAAATTTCTTCAAAATTAAGTGTTTTCATACCTTACACAGTGAGCTAGTATGCTTCTTTGTTTATTATATGTTTAAACCATTACGTCGTATTTTATATTATTACAACGTAGTGAGGCTGCGTGTAACCGCGGCTGCTATCGGCCCCATTGTCCAACCTCCTCATTATACATGTGTGAGTATGTGCATGAGAGAGTTTTGTAACTTCATGAGTTTCAATATGCACATTTTTGAACTTCCAACTGCTTATTTTAGGATAGCTGTTTTCAGGTTTGTTGCACCGTGTAGTCTGGTAAAAGTTTACCAACGTTTTCATCATGGCCCTGATGATGGACGTAGCAAGGGCCTCTGAAACGTTTGTTAACTTCTACCAGACTACACGGCGCTACAACCCAGAAGACAAACTGTCTTCGGACTCATCGCCTGAAAAACCTCAAATCCTACAACTGGTTATTTCTTCATAATTGTTTGTTGATTGGACATTTCTATTCGTATGTGACATTACTGAATGTAACAATGAAGATGAAGGGAATAAATTTTGTTTTTCTTAAATGTTTATACGTCGAGATCGTTCATATTTCTGGCAGAACTGAACAGCTTGCCTACAGCAGCCACTCTGTACGGATTATATCCATTCCCACAGCCTCCCAAGCCAACATGTGCCCTACCAACAGGCGTTACCTGGTCTTCCTCGACGTCTTCCTGCTCCTTTACGCCGGGCTCTTCCTCGTCCACCGCCTCTCCTAGCCGGTTGATACTTCCAGCGAAGATGTGATCAGCCGCCTGGTCTCCACCACCGCCCCTACTGCCGGCGCCACTGCGAGGAGGAGGAGCCATCTCTGCCGCCAACAGCGAGCGGGCCCAAAGCTCCCTCTGGTGTACATTTACGGCTAGGAAGAGGAAGCACGTGACACCCAGCAGATAGAGGAAACTACGGCGAAGGGAGATCCGGGGCAGCATGACGCCGGGGGACTCAGAGAGGTGACGTCATCACGGAACTAGCGCCTCCAACAGCTTCTGTACGTACACATGCACATACATCGAATAACTTAATCTTTTCAGTTATGATGTAGAATGACACATATTTTGAGATGATGAGTGTATGCTAAGTTCCGTCAAACTTTAATGCTTCTACACCTGTTAATTTTTAAAACAAAAACAGTTGTTACAGAACAAATTAAATGCGTATATGCAGTCATTGTGCTGAACATGCACGTATTGCTGTATTAGAAGCAGTAGGTCTTTTTACTTCTAATCTGAATTGTTTAGAGGAGGGGTCAAAGATTTGTTTATGGTTTTCGAGGTCATAACAAAGTCACGTGTTCTTGATTTCCCTCCGTTCACATTGAAATGTCACGTGCAATTACGTGTTTTCCATCAGCCCATCGTAATGCTTTTATCTTTGCCTGATATAAACGAACGAGTACTTTCTTAACTGTGATGAAGAGTCTTGTTTTGTCTTTTATGTCAACAGTTACCTGATTGTCTAATCTAGCATTTTTCCAAGCGCACTGATGAGGTAGAAAAGATCTACGTTCTTAATTTTAATTCTGGAGCTCCTGGGTTTGATTAAGGAATAGTACTGTAAAATCTGTAAATTGCTTAATGTACCCGAAACAGAAAATTTTAATCTCGTTCAAATATGAATGAATTTACTTTAGAACTTACGTAACACACATGAATATCAGTAGCTTTAATGTAAAAAAATCAAAAGATATTACAGTTTTTCTGAAATGCTGTAGCAACGATGTATTTAATACTTGCATAGACGGTAATTAATAATGCACTGTTTTCTAACTAATATACCTATACTGATAATACTGGCAATGCCCAACATAACATAGGTATAACAATTCTACCGTTGTCATAAACCTTTACAGAATTACTAAAGTAAAGGAGTGCTGAAACTAATTTGTTTACACAAGCCAAACTTTTAAATTCATAAGCACATCAAAAGTATTTTTGTGTCAAATTTAGAGCTCGATTTATAATAAATGGGCTTCTTCCAAAACAAGCGAAGAAGAGTCATTAACTGTCAGAATGCGACGTTGACACATGTCTAACATTTGCCCAGAATAAATGCCTTCCTAAAAACTCGATCACGAAACAAACCCGATTGAGCCCACATTTTTTCGGTTTCTGATAAGATTCTTCTCTATAATATCGTAAACATGAGTGTTATTTCTTTACTCGAAACACACACACACTTTCAGGCGACTAGGTACTTCATAATGTGAATGTGTACATGTGCCTTGTAAATCGACAAACTTGCGTGTAATAGTATCATTAAACCAAACAATAAAGAGCGTGTTCTTACGAAATTGCAGTCGACATTCTTCCACACGATGTGTGCGTGCGTGCGACTTCCTTACACACAAACTCTCACTTTAGACACGTTCACAGTTTAGACGCTGTAATCTAACGCACCATGTCGCTGTTTAACTTTGGTATCTTATCTCACGCCACAGAAATAAAATTACAGTCTTAACTAACCCCACAGCGCAGAGTATTTCTTCGCTCAGCTGTCCAGTAAATTCTCCGCCTTTTATGGAACTCGAAAGTTCGTTACCATTTTCACAAGACATCGTCACTATTCCCTATCCTGAGGCAAGTAAGTCCATTTCATAAATACACACACCCTATTTCTTGATGATACATTTTAACATAATAGTTGCATATGTATCTAGTTTCCAATGCAGTGTCTTCCCTTTACGTTTAAAACTAAAATTTTGTTGCATTTATCACTGCTGTTATGCATGTACAGTCCATCACAAACTAAAATGTCTGATCACCCTAATGATATTTGGTGAAGCATTCAAGTTATGAATCTCCTGTTACTTCCTCCGGCTTGGGTTCATATATTTCCCAGCATTCCGCTCTCAAACGACCTTAAACGGGTCGATATTGCTATTCTGAGTATTGATGCTGTGTGGATCTGTAGGTAGTTACCAGTGTTTCGAAGAAACAAAGTCTCCATCTTCTAGGACTGACTTCAGCCCTGAAGATAAAGACAGTATGTTTCTGCGAAACGTTGGTATCTACTTACAAGTCCACATGGTGATGAAACCCAGAACAACAACATCGAGACCTTCGCCGCTGTAAGATCGTCACCCTCAAATCTCGACTTCCCTTAGAGCAGAATATACCTAAACTAAACAGCACATAAAATAATACTTCAGAATGCATACAGTTTACAGGTAATTCTGACCTGAATGATAGCAAACACTGCCCCAGTTTAATGTGACCTTATTTTCTTTGTTAGTATAATATTGACTAGTTACTGTCGTTCGTAAATATTTTAACTTCGTCATATTTCTACAAAAGTAAGCAACTGTCATATAAAAGAGCGTTATGTAACCTGTGTTCCGCCTCAAGGTTTCATGTGTGTCGCGAATTTTATAATAAATTGTATATTAGCACGTCACAATTATAAAAGTGTAATATATGACCTTTCGTAATTACAATTCTTAACAAACACACACACATAATGTGGCTGATCATCGACAGTTTTATTCAACATGTGTCATGTTTTGTTTTCCTGTGCCTTCATACAAGGATTAATAGGTGGATAGATACATAATTATGGCCATGTGTAATGTACCCGGTAAAATTTTATGGCGGGCCGTCATATGTCTTTGACAAATTAGTATGTGTAGCAGTGAAAAAAGTTTGTGCAACACTGGCGTAAAATAAAATTAACTTTGCAGTATGACAGATCTAGTACTAATGAAAGGTACATCGTACGAATGAAAGCAGCACTTGTGAGGCTTTAACAAACTTTACTGGATAATCTTATGAGTTGACTTGGGTGAAAATACACAGAATTTTAAAAAATATATATAGAAATTCTCCTAAAGGCTAGCAAAATCATTGTCCTAGAAGTAAACGTAAAGAAAATAATAATAAAATTAATCATCGTGTTATATACCAACGGGCAGCGTTTTTCAAAGACATAAAATTGGCATATATAATTTAATTTCAGTACCAGGGCACCCAACTTACCAGTCATCAGCCACGTTTTTCCCACAAGCATTCCGGAATTAAACTTTCCAGTAGCGTTGAAACTTCAGTATACGCGTTAGACCTTTAGCAATGAACCCGACGTTCACTCCTTTAGCCACATACTACTACGACATGACTGACGGACAACTGAAATAAAATTTATCTAATAGTTGCACCTTTCAGTAACTCCATAGCCTGCTGTTGCTTCCAAGACTACAGAACTGACTGATAAGATTATTACGGCATGCTTATCACGAAAGCTGAAGGTGAACTGGAATAACCGCAAGCTGTTATAGAATGCGTCGAATTTCCGCGCTACTTGTCAACTCAATATGGCAGAACAGATGTTAAGTAGCTGAAAAAATTACCAGCCTTTTATGGAATACAAAAATTATTTACTGTGTTCCCATAGCCCGCCACTGGAAACAGTCCTGAGCTAGATGAATCCAGTCCATCCTCACATCCTAGTCCTTCAAGACCCATTTTAATATTATACTTTCTCCTATGCCTAAGTCTCCAAAATGGCTCCGTCAAGTTTTCCGATGAAAATTGTTTTTACATTTCTCTGCTTCTTTACGCGTCAAACTGATTCTAAGTAACCAGCAGTAAGATACAAACTCAGAAGTACGAACCAGACACTTCACATGTTGAATAATTCCAGTGTGCTCTACTATTACGAAGGTTAATGCTTTATACACAAACACAGGTTTTATAAAAACACAGACATTAGTTTTTCGGGTATTTCAATTTCCTCTCGTAACTTATGAGGCTGCTAGGTGTAATAAGCGTTGCCGTTCGCACAGCCACTTCCTTTTCACACCCCTGTTGCCGAAGAGATCTTCTTTGGCGTTCTGTAACTCGCCGCCACGAGATTAGAAAATGTTATCCCGGAATAAAAGTCTGAACCGATGACCCAGTTGTTCATAACCTGTAAGCCCTGCCACTGAGATGAATGTTTTGGGGCATAGTGCAGGTTACTTCTGCCTTAAATTTATTGTAACATGACTGAAGACGTACGTAATTCTATAACGGATGCTGAAATTTAGAACACAGGTTAAATTTCAAAACACTTTTACGTGTACTGGATAGAATTCTAATTAAATCGTTCTATGGTATTGTATATTACATTTTGGGGCCATTTTAAAATGGTACGTCCGAGCCCCGTAGTACATACGAAGGAAATGAACAATGCATACCTGAGAAAAGAGACTTTTGGAAAACCTAGACGTAGATGAGAGGGTAACAGTAACGTAAATCTTGCAGAAATATGACCTGAGAGTGCTGATAATTCATTTGGTTCAGAACAGAACCCTAGAGCGGGATTTTGAAAGCACGGCAATAAATCTATAAAAAAGGGAATTTCTTCAAAAAGGTTAAACAGTCTTCTGCCTAGTATCCTTTAAGAGACATTCTCAACCATTTTATGGATGTATCTGTGTCTCCCGTATGAGGTTCATGTCTGAATTCATGATTTTAGGTTCTCACGGCGGGAAATATAAAGATGGCGGTCGTCTGGGTTATGACGCTATGCAGTCTGGTAGACGTTTATCAACGTTTCAGAGATCCTTCCTGCTTCCACCATCAGGGCGATGATTGAGCCGAGCACGTGGAATCGGCTTGAGACATAGGAATCATTCAGTCAAAGCAGAATCTTGACAGGGCCAGTGGAAAATAAGATAAGGGCCGGCGAGGGCCAATTTTAAAACCTTGGGATTATTTACAAAAAAAAAAAAAATATCATAGGACTGAGCAGCTATCATCACATTAGAAATCATGCCGTTGTATTATACTTTTTGAAACATATTGCCAAGGACATAAACTTCGTTGCATATGAGTGGTATTTTATACATATATGTTATGAATTTTTAATCTGCGCTTGCCTATCTATAGAAATGTAAGCATTGGAAAGGAAGCAGTTCTCCACGGTACTGTTTGCTTTGGATACCCCTGAGACGGGGAAACTCGTTGCACCTGCCGGGAACCCGTCATGTCACATAGCAAAGTTTGTGTCTGGGGCAATCACACCCTGGCACCCTCACCCCACCTGTGAAAACTGTGCCAGCCCGCAAAATGATGAGGTATGAAATTTGGGATTTGGAACAGTGTCTGAGGCAGTGAATTCCAGAATGGTGCTGGACGCTAAAAGAAAATCTACAGCCAATAATACCATCAAGTATCTCTTTTTGTATGATGCACAGATAACAGAATATAAATTCTCCTTTCCGAGACTGTAAAGTCTGTATTCAGAACACAACATTTGAGTTCCTACACAAAACATTCATTCGGCTCTTCCCATTATCTGAGTAATATTTGACATGTAAGATAGTTCTGGAATTGTACAAACTCTTGTGTTAAGGTGACAGGTTATCTTTATACTAAAAAAATTCTTGTTAATTCTTTGACGTGTTCGAACTCTGTGCAACGCCCAAAAATCGCTTTGTCTGTCCGTCGGATTGAAAACTTGTAACGACTCCAAAAAAGCTTGACGAATTTTCATAAAATTCAATCAATATCTGTCACACCATTCAAATTCTGGTCAAAAACTGACAAGAATTACTTTACATGAAGACGTACACGCGTTCCTGCCCTCTGAAGTGATTGGACAAAAGGTCGAGGAATTCCTGCTTTTAGAATCACCAGCGGGGGAATTCCCTCGGCCACTCACAAGGGCCAAAGGTCAAATTTGGGCAATTGCGCCAAAATCTTTACTCAGTTCATACATGCCCTAACTTCTTACTGTAATGCTTGCATCGACTTCTTCTTGAACTGGATTAGGAATACTTTTAGTATTAGGCCCGTAAGCTAAACACTTCATCGCCGGTGCTGCTTCTATATTAGGCTAGCACTGAAAAGTCCTGGGTCCCAACCAAACCGTGAAATTGCTACTAACATTACATACATAAAAAGGCAATAACACATCTCTCAGCAAAGTGGCAACCAAACATCTTGCCCTGATTATGAAGGCAGCATGAACGTCTAAAACGTCTGTCAATTTATCCGAGTCTACACGGCGCATCATCCCAGAAGACAGCCATCTTCATACTCGCCGCCGTGAGAACCTGAAATTTCCAAGGGTCTTCCTTCTTGTAAATTCACAGACCAGAATACCTTTTTTTACAAGCTAATAGTAGCTCAGCTTGTCAAAAGAAGTCCACGTTTTTCATGGAATCCAGGGTTCATTGCCGTATTCAGGAACTGCGTGCCCTCGGAATGTGGCGTTTCT
>NW_019059957.1:450569-460975 GCF_000696155.1 Zootermopsis nevadensis | reverse complement strand
CCCCCCCCCCCCCCCCCGCTCTACTGACTGTTACCTATGGCTCATCAGGACGCAGAGAAGGGTAAATGCGCTGTAGTTAAGACAGGGAGACCTCGGGTATGAAGTGATAGCCTGGTAGTAGGCCTGTACTTCTAGAGACAACAGAATATCACAAACACTGTGCCGAGAGATATTTTGATCAGCCCACAGTTTAAAATTAGAGATAGTTTTTAGAAAAACAAATACCCCGTATACGTCTGACGCGTTTACACGTATCACTTTATGCAACGTTACTCCGTGTTCAGTAGCTGGAGCACCAAACGAGAACCACGCAATTGGTTGGTCAGACCCTGTTGTATGCATCGGCGGCGATAATATGTGTGGTCTGTTAAATGGCCCAGGGGTACTGCTGAGTAATGGAAGAAACAGGGTCATGATACCACTTCGCCTACAAAACTCACATAACCAGCCCTGGATTGTAACCGGATCTCCTCTCTAAGATACTGGCGTCTTACTCTCTGACTCATAACAGCTTATTATAGCCACTACGACGCATAAGAAATTAGTGTTCAGAACTTCCAGGTTTCGCGGAATGCGACTTGGTGATCCAAGTACTGTTCTCGTGCGCACGTGTCGGAAGGCTGATGTCCGTTAGGATTACTGACCCCGAGCTAACACTAAGGACTGAAAATGCACCTTACGGATCGGCGCGGGTAGACGGTAGCTGTCACGATCAGCCAAAGGCGAAACGTGACCGCGATGTTGTTCTTCCGGGCCTTGAGCATCGTCCCCAGCCTCAGGACGCGGGGTCGATGAGTTTATCTGTGGAGGTATAGTAACAGCACTTGCCGTTCGACTGGTGCATTTTAGCGTTCCGAAGGATCACAGTGAATCCGCTATGTCCTAGAAAGGTTCTGCGGGACCAATCCAACTCTGCATTCTTCGCAAAAAAAATATGAAAAGGTGACCAGATCAAGGAAGATGAAATATGCAAGACGGGAAACCAGAAGGGAAGAGATCACCCATATAAAGCAGCAGATAAAGTTATAGTTCTGAAAATTTTAATCTTTAGGTTTTTACATAAACAGACCCACATTACAAGGATGTGTCATCGGCTGGATTCGGTCAGGTGTTGTTGTCTTTTTACCTTTGGTGTTAAAGTTTTCATTTTGTTACGTAGCTTCAAACCACTTTCTTTTTCATAGACCAATCGATCAACTTTAAAACGCATTTAAAATAATGGAATAATCAAAGGACCAATAAATTTACCACTCAATTTGCTGACGTACGAGAAACTTTAGAATCCGCTCCATATGGAAGCAGCAGTCAAACAACCAGTGGTCCATAATTCATGCACGTGGACGCATTTCTCGATTGTGGGACAGTATGAATAATTATACGTCTGTCACATTGGATGGTGGGACTGGCTATTTCGTCAGTACATTGACAGTGCTGTACATGCCAAAGCACGACTTTTACCATAACAAACGTCTTGTTCATAATTTTAAGGATTATGTCTTTTATGGTCTGTTGATACTCGAGTCTAAGTTCTGGACTATGAATTTCGGCTCATCCCAAGGTCCCTACGTGCTCAGGACGTCGCAATGCAGAAAAACTCTGACATACATCTGTGCCTCGTACGAGATTTGAACCACAACACTAATATTCGAGCTGTCCTTGAGCTTAAACGCGCTGGGTGCGTGGCCACTGTGTTTAACCCAAAACAAGATTAGTAAGTCATGAATAAAATAATAGAGTATTTTCGTTCACATCTACATTATACGCACTGTTCTGTTACAAATACGTACAATTATGTGTATATGTCGCATTTGTTTAATTCTGTTGTATTATGGTCCGTATATCCACTCCGAATTAGATCCTCATTTAATTAGGATAATCTTTTATTAATGTAGTACTGGCATTTGTACCCTTTGCCGATCACTGGCCGCGTGGCCATGGCCGCTCGACCACTGGGATCGTGGGTTTGAATCCCACTAGAGTCGTTAATGTTTGTCCGCGTCGATTTGTGATGTGCTGACTTGGGTGGATGCAGGCCTTGAGGTTCACACAAAGGTGAAGATATCGATTGTGTACTTCTGAGCTGTGACGTTGTGTATGAAGTCTTCTTATTGGTGACTATCGACGTTTCTTATAAACGTACAGCTTTTTTATTCACGGCAGATAATTCAAACATAATACATACACTGTCGTAATTAGATCCCATATTTATTATTCCAGGAAGTAGCTCTGAGGCCGAATTAGTGGTTTCCATAGAAACTAAATTTAATATACGCTGCAGTCCTAAGTCTGAATAAATCGAACAGTTGAAACCAAAGGGAAATACAACTGAAGTGATGCGGACATGCCATTAGTGCAGATTACGGGTCTGAATGTGAAAAGCCAATACGAAATGAGGAGACCATTGAGACTAGCTTTGGCTGTGGTATTATCGTCTGGCTATTTCGATTCCTCGTTACGTGGATTAATGTTTCGCTAGTTCCGGACGGAACCAGCTGGGACTGCGAGAAGTCAAGCATATTTCGTGATACGAAAATTGCACGAATCCACAAATTAACAGATAGTTTGTAACAGCTTTCGGTGACTTGTTATATTCTACAGGTCAATCCCCCCTCTCTCTCTCTTTCTGGCCTCCGGGTAAGGACTTTGGTTAGGGTGCAGTAAATATGACCTACTTTAAGTACAGATCCTGCAAATTTATACGGATCAAAGGACGCGCAGTTATGACGTGGTTCGAGGGAACCGACCTGGAATCGGCGTTTCTCATTGATCAATTGGATTTGTTCTACTTCCCTAACTACAATATGGAAGTCACGTATTGCATTATTTCCCAAGAAAAAAACAGAACTTAGACGCTGATTCATGCGGTAGGAAGAGTGGTCGGTTTAGTCCGACTTCTCCGGACTTCCTTCCAGTCATTCTGTATATTGCGTAACACTGTGATATTGCAACGGGGCGCCGGCACAACAGATTCTTACTGCACTCAATGACATAAAATAAATTATGAAAGATTTGAGGTTTTCACAGCGGTGAATATGAAGATTTCTGTCTTCTGGGTTCTTGCGCCGTGTAGTCTGGTCGATGCTTACCAACGTTTCGGAGGTCATACTGCCTCCGTCATCAGGGCGATTCTTAGTATGAAGATTTCTGTCTTCTGGGTTATTGCGCTGTGTAGTCTGGTAGATGTTAACCAACGTTTCAGAGGCCATACTGCCTCCGCCATCAGGGCGATTCTTAGTATGAAGATTTCTGTCTTCTAAGTTTTATTCGCCAGAGAAAAGTGATATAAATTGCTTCTTGGTGATCTGTAGTTAGACCCATGATCCAGTAAATTTGAAAAACGTTGCACTAACAGATAGCAGTAAAGACAAGTGAAGTTAGGAGCGCGCCACGGGCGCCGCGGAGGCGTGTATTCATTCTAAATTTAGCCATAATCTTTCCCGTGGCATGGAAGCCAGAAAAGCGTACGGTTCGCTCTGCGTACTTCTCTAAAATATTCAAAATTTATCGGACTGCCCGTATCCCAGATATTCCCATAGCGAAATGAATACTTTTGTAATATTCGATGATGTTCGACTTGTAAACACTGGGCACATGACATCAATATAAAGAGGACATTTTAGTTTCAAAATTCAACTAACTGGATTTAAATGTTGTGGTTTCGTCTGTAGGGCAAGAAATTGTGAATTGCTTGAGAAGAATCCTACCCGCGAACAAACGTTGGCCCATGTGGCATAGGTTCAGACATAAGAATAACAGAAACATAAAATCAGTTAAATAAACAAGCAGTTTACGTTTACTCAGGGGGGGGGGTAATAATCTTTGTGTGTATACATGGGAGTAACTGTCATCCAGATACAGGGTTTTCCTGAGCAGTTGATATTCACCCGAAACTAACTCCACGGAAAAGAGTCTTTCTTGAGAAGTTGATAGTATGCTTAGGAAGTCGTTAATTTCCTCGAATTTTATGGACATAATTTATAAAAAGAAATCTATTATTATTTAAACTTACGATTCATTGCCGTAAAACAAAATAACTTGGTCTACCGGATCTAGTGGAATAGGTCTCTTCTCTATTTTACCTGATGGGGAAACGTCTTCGAAGCGTTCTGCTTTGTAAGGCTTTAAGATTGCTAAGACTTTTAAAAAGCGGACGATTGATAATGTCTGAAAGACTATCGTGGCTTAAATAGAGACAAGAAACAGATCATCTACTTGTTAAAAGATGAGTGTGAGATCTGAGAGCAGTAAACCTTTCCCGTGAGGCATGTTTGCTATAGCAGGATCCATCTGGGATACGGGCAGTCAGATAAATAAGTCTCCACGATTGATAATTGGCGAGCTTGATTTATTGCCACTACTTTTTTATTGATTGCATTTGTTCCAACTGCAGCAAATACTTCTGCTTTTACATAAACTCCAGCTTCAGTAGTGAGCCGTCTTCTCTGAGCAACTCCACGGAGTAGGGCTCTTCTTGAGAAGATGACAGTTGTTCAGTTGGCGATTGTGATAATCCCGACTGTTCATTACCATGCACATAAAAGTAAGCTATTGTTCTCTGTCCTCAGCTAGGCAAATTCAGTCTACATCATTACATTTAGTTCCTTATACAGAAATGTCGATATTTTCGTCCCATCTAGATCTTCCAAGTGGTATATTCCCTTCAAGTTTTTCGCCTTCTTACCGAAGAAGAAACCTAGGGCCCAACTGAACAAAAAGCGAGAACGATAACCCGTGTTGTGCACGGGAATCTGACCCCGGTATTCTGTTGGGTGACCAGTCACCAAACTTACCGATGAATCGAAACTGGTCACCATACTTTCTGATAATTCCAAAGCAGTAACCAAAGTTCAACACTTGCGTAATTACGATTAGTCTAGTCTTATTTCTATTGCCACGCATATTTTCAAGGTCATACGCTTGTTATCGCTCTAAGTGTTGCTTTCACTTCAAAAATATACTCTGCTGCGACAAATTTGTCACTGAATAAGGGGTTTAATAAATATGTGGCTTCTTTAACCTCGTACGGTAATCTTCCAACCGAGTTTTAAAAATCTGACAATTGGTTAAAAATAATTTGGAGAGACAAAGATAACCAAGCGAGGTTTCAGGTTCTTACGGCGACGATTACAAAGATGACTGTCTTCTGGAATCTTGCGGAGTGTAGTCTGGTGGAAACTGGAAGATTTTTCAGAGGTACTTGCTGCCTCCATTATCGAGCAATAAGCATCACTGAAACATCGGTTAATTTTCATCTCGTTACACGATGCAACATCCCAGTAGATATACATCTTCAGAGATTCCTAAATTCTCTGAAGCATGAAACATGAGTAATCCTATAAAGTTTTTCTTCCGTAAGAAAACAAGTCTGAATGTATAGGCTCAATACGAGATTACAATGTACGTAGAAATAGCCAGTTACATTAACTCGAATTCAATCAGCTGACAGTTCAACAGAAAGAAGAGAACAGATTATTGACCCTTGCTAATCATATGTTACTTAGGCTGCTCATCGACAGGAAATTTCCAGAACATTAAATATAGTCAGTCTGACCACAGACCACAGACCTTAATACAATATACAGTACAGCTTGCCCTGTGACGTTCGGTGGTTGTCGAGTTCAATGCAGCGTTGTGAATATGGAGAATGTGTTCACACAGGTTATCTGCAATTGAAATTTCTACGAGCATAACCTAAACGGTATTCTATTTCCAGTGGAAGACATGCTTAGAGAGGCTTACATCTGTGGTGGGGTTTGTTGTATATAGAGTGTGTCCATAAATGCCTGCATGTTGTTCTTATAAACAAGTGTAACACCGTGGCGTGACCATTAGGTGAACTGGGTTCTTGACGTATGTCAAAAATCACGTGCGCAACAGCGCAATGGAATTCTAACTCCGTTCTACATCTACATTTGTTAACACGATTGGAAAACAGAAACAAATAAAATGTTGTTTGCAGAAGAGACACCATAACTAGAAATATATTGTACAAATAATTTTCGCAAACTGCCCTCCCTCCTCCAAAACGGACACTTGTTTTAACAATTTATAAATATCTGTTTACGCCAAATTTCTGTTTGTTATTTACAGATTTTGACTTTGTAAAACTAACATAACCAAATGACGGAGCAGAATTATTAATTCTCTTATTCGGGAAGTCCCTGGGTCAAACCTCAGCCCCGAGACCGTCTGTCCTGACTGAACTTTTGCTTCGCTTCTGTCCAGGTGTCCCAAGTTAATTCCGGGATACCTTGAATTAGACCATGACTGCACCCTTCGAAATTCTTCATAATTATTTATTCATCTTATCTAACTCTGAATAGGCTTAGCTATTGAAAGCGCCGTTGGGTAAACAACGAACACACAAAATTAACATAACGGTCACAAATTAACAGCAATACAGTGTACTAGCAGTAACCTGCGTGTTATAATAGTTGCTCATCGCTGACTATAACTGTCGCGTAAATGCGTCTGCCAAGAAGTGTCCAAGCTATTCTGTTTACTGTTGATGTTTATAATTCATGTAGATTCCCGCTAACACAGTAAGACCTATTTATAATGCAACAGTTGTAAGAACAAAATATGATAAAAACAAAGTAGGGATACATTTTAATATAGTCGACAGATATATATATATCAATTGATTTACTTCTGATAATTATTATTGTAAACCTCAAAAACCTCAAAAATCCTTTGACATGAAAACTGCTGCCTGATATCGATAGACACGATCTCCAAAATTAGGCTATTCCTGGCTAAAAGCACACGAGATTGTACACGTTTCGATAATGAGTGATCCCGAATGTCGTGATAACATTGCCTATCGTTAATGTTATCTTAGGACATGCAAGTAATTCCAAACTAAGAATAAAAAGGGTTATGCTGGAAAGTTAGACCGTAGTCCTACTCTGTGCGGTACTAATGCAGGCACCAACATGAAGTGTCTCTAATTTATGATAATACAGGCTCTATAACAGGAAACCATTTAGAACTGAATACGTTTCATGAAACGGATATGACGTTGGCAACACGTGTTTCTTAACGCCCTTTCGTTTCCTTCAGAACTACGATAGGCACAGATACTGACAAATGGCCTGAGATAACGAAGATGGAAACAAAGAATACAAAGACGAATCTCGGACCGGAGGTCTTGCGTCCTCTCTGAGGTTTATGTGGGTTTCCTCGGCTTTTTCAGGCGAGTGCTAGAATTTTACCTAAAATATCCCACTATCACATAACATATTTTCACGCTCATCAAACACATCCTAACAGACCCTATATAAGCAGCCAATATAGCTGAGAAAACGTTGTCAAACAACCAAAGCACTTCAAGAGGCTTGTCAGTACAGCATGTTAAAAGTTTTGTCCTTCAGAATGTTGATATTACATATCGTAAAATCTCACTTGACATTAAATATCATTTGATGTATCATTATTAACCACGTACACACAATGTCATCTACATATTTATTAAGACAGTGACGCGCATGACTACTCTATAAACAACACAAACTTTGCAGAAGAAGGTTCATCGGCAATTATCTCATATGAACTGGATTTGAATTTATGTTATCAGGAATAGAGTAGTCGAGCTCTATGGACCTCGATGTCCAGCGTCAACAGCCAGTGTTCTGAATATCCTGTTTCAGTACGACTCTAAAGCACAGTTACATATATTATAACAGGCATAATCATAGCACGTTCTACCGTACTACACAAATAATGTTTAAATGTAGACAACCATCTTCATACTGGCCGCCGTAAGAACCTAAGACTCTGTTAATGTTTAAACAGATTTCAGTTATTAACAACAGCTGTACTGCTTCTAGCTTTATTATATCACTGATTATATAATAATATAACAAAAAGTCAATGCAGTTAGTCACATTCCTTTAACTCATGGCAAAAATCCAAGGTGTAGAGAAATCACCACTATAAAAACAAACAAAAGAAAGATTACATTTAAGTGTATGAGATTTTAGGTTGTCACGGAGGTGAAGCTGGCGATGTTGCTCTTTTGGCTTGCGACATTGTGTGGACTCGTAGGTAGACGCCAACGTTTCAGATATACCGTCTCCACCTTGAAAGCTGAAAAATCCTTGAGAATGGAGACGATGTGTTTTTCCCCCCCGAAACACTGATATCTGTATACCTTCAGTCCACACAATGTCAACCCAGAAGAGGAACATCGTAAAATTTAAGCTTTTGGAATTTAATTTGATGTTTTAACGTGTTGGCTGTCGCGTGTAACCGTTGTAGAGTGGTTCGACTTCGAACCGATGACCCAACCAACAGTGTCTTCAGACATATCAAAATGCCAAGATAAATTCGAAACACATGATTATGGAAACAAGAACTATAGGCCTAAACATAAAATGTTTAAACATTGCCTAAACCTCACACTTTGTGACTCAGCCATTCTGATGTAAGTGATAAATGACTGCCATTTGCACATCGTTTTGGCTAAGTGAATGAGGTACCGTATTACATTCATAATATAATCACTGCTAATAACTCCCTGGAAAATATTACAGAGTCCACGTATTTAGGAAGGACAGTAACAAATCAAAACTGCGAATAACTTAAAATCAAGGAATTCTTAATATCATTTACTTCAAACCATCTTGCCTTTCCATCTGATATCTAAAAACGTTAAAGATTAAGACACAGCCTATACTTCTGCCAGTTGTTCTGTGTGGGTACAAAACTTGGTCACTCACCCCAAGTTAAGAATATAGTATATATGAGGATAGTAATAACATAGATTGGATGTATATGAGAACCGGGTGCTGGGGGGAATATATAGACCGAAGTAGGAGGCTGGAGAAAATTGTGGGGCTTCGATAAATATAAAAGCAATAGAATAACAATTTTCTTGGATATTATCCATCGTCTAGTAAATATAAAACGTAAAACGACGTTTCGGAGATGGGACTCTATCTCCGTCTTCAGGTTCCTACACAGTTGGGCCCACTAGATAGAGCTAATCCCTATCTCCGGACAAAGTAAAAAAGTGAAAGTCCCGGAATAAAAAGACATCACCACACCATCCATCCGTGGGACGTAAAAGAATAGTATGTAGAAATCACAATTCATGAACACGATAAAGTCAAAAAAACAAAAACTCACAAAAGGTGGGAATTTACTAGACGATGGATAATATCCAAGAAAATTTTTATTCAATTGACTCTTCACCATCGTCAAGAAGTTTTAGATTTGATATAAAAGCAATATATGAATATTTTATTTTAGTGCACTTTCTTCACACACCGTATAGTTATCTTATTTCGTTTCCGTTATTTACCTGTGATTTACTTAACGACGCTGCCAGTAGTTCAGACAGTATAGTGCCGAATGGTAGGATAATTAATAACAAATTGGAAATTATGCGGAAGAAAGCGGTCGTGGTCTAATTTAAGATTCTACCTCAGCATTTTCATGGTGGAGCTAAGGAAGACCACTAAGAACCTGTCAGTATAGCCCGCCTGTGGTCCGCTATCTGCACCCGGGACCCCCATAAAACGAAGCAGGAGCTGTAACCACTCGGCCGAGGGATTCCCTTGAAAGTGTTTGAACTTATCCAATTTTTAAGACCACAAATCTAATATTCTTCAAGCACAGATTCGATGAATACTAAATTTTTAATTTTACCTGTAATATCTCATGACGATTCTTGCAATTTATATGAAAGTCCTTGGCCATGGCTTTCGAAACATTTCAGCCATGCATTCATTCACACACGTTCGCGCACTTGTCTTCTGTTCCCGTGTAGCACCTTCCTTCGCTATAGACAGACATGCACTACGCCGCCCGCGAAGCCTGCCAACATGCAGGTAGGTGGCCGACGAACACACCCGCTGGTGCTGCTGTCATTGTTGCTTAGCAGCACGGCGAAACTAAAGGCAAAGGAAGCCCGGCGCTCTGCAGGCGCATCAATCACCCAGCTGGTCATAATCTCATTCATTAATGTGGGCGAGAGGCTGGATGCAGGTCCCTACGCTCTCCAGAGGCACTGGAGGAAACGCTAGTCCTCACAGTTATCATAAACGAAACGAAAATATTTCGGACGAATGGAAGGAATTATATATAACAAGTGGCTTCGTGATTTGCACTCATGATGATGATGATTATTGTTAATAAAGTCTTATCGGGTTATCTCTGTCCTCATTTTCAAGACTGTTGTTGACTGTGGCTCGTAGCGCGATCTTTCGTGCTACGAACCACGAAAATGTTAAAATACTTGTATAGACCTACTATTAAAGTAACATCAGAACATGACCACTGAAACGCATCTGGCAGTGGTTTCGCCTAAAGATGTCACGAATATTCTGTCCGGTGGCGGTCGACAGTTCACTTCTGCGAATATCTGCAAAGCCCCTTCTTGTGAAGATTTCTGTCTTCTGGGT
>NW_019059957.1:409368-437030 GCF_000696155.1 Zootermopsis nevadensis | reverse complement strand
CACTCAGTCGCGATCTGCGTTTTCGTTAAAATAGCGTTTCTTAAATTATTGGCGGAATTATGTTTGAATTCCAGGCGCGTTTATAACACGTAACGAAAGCGAAAACGTTCTTCTCAAACTTGGTAACTCATTCACTCACTCTGGTTTTGCAACTGAAACTCGTTCGTTCTTGTTTTCCACGTTTTGTCCAGAATCGCTCTTTAGAAAACTACCAGTAAAAAAGAATCCTTTACAAATTTTATGGTAAAGTGCTTTTTCGATTGGTGCTTATTAATAAATCATTGTAACTGATCCCCTGGGGAACTCTCACGAACCCAGTTTGGGAATCTGTGCTCTAAATAATCAATATAAATACTTTCGTAATTGGGGAAATTCACGTTTTATCTCTAAGCATTTGTATTTTTTAAAAAGCCAAGTGCTTGCTTTTTTTACATTTCAAAATATTCTTCCTACTGTGATTTAAATAGATGTTACTGAAAGCTTGTGCTGTTCTAATTATCATCATAGGCTGTTCTTAATTCCGAGTAAGTTGGAATGGAATTAAATCGGTTTTCAGTTGTCATATTTTGTCACTTAGTTACCAATGTGCATGTTATTTCTACATAGAAAAAGTAACACTTCGGCTGTTAAAACCAGATTTTAAAGGTGTGCGCTTTTGAGTACACTGACATTCGAAAGGTTTTCTTCACGCCATATCACGTACGTCGTCGTTGCACTAATTTTATCTGAGATCATTTGCGTTTCAGATCATTCTTGTACTAATATGACGCCCGGTCACGTTTATCAATGAGCTCCAACAACGGGACCGCCGAATCTATTGTTGATAACGCGACAATCGGATCTTCGGCCCCACTGTTGCGAAAAATGAGACAGACACATGGGCAGGCCGATAATGTGTTCTTCGCTCACGGTAGAGCGCGAAGAACACCTAATTAAAGTACGGAAATACTTGGCATACTGGAGGGTTGTAGCTATGGAGCTGACAAGCGTTCGCGTCCATTCATTCATACCATGACGTCACTTAGCTGAAAGAATGGCTTTGGCTTCGCTATTTCGGGTGTTCCTATAAAATACGGCCTTGCTCATGCCTCGGGCTATTCAATTAGTCTCAGTGGTGCATGAGTGGGATTCGTAAAAGTGGCAGTTTGTAGATCAATAAAACCACTTCGCTCTTCTGGCACATGGCATGTGATGTTCCAACATCGTACAATAGGCTAGTTTCCGCGGTAGTTCATATGGGATTTAATGATTAATAAAACTGAATTATAACAAAACCTCTCCCTTATCCCTCTAGATTTACTGCAGCATTTAATTAATGCAAACAGGGCTCTTTCTAGGTCAATTCAAACCGGGCTGTCAAACAAACTCCGTTCCTCGTCATCAACGTAAGGCTGCCTTCGTTTGGTTTCGTTTTGATAGATTCGTATGTTATTTAACGACGTCTCTTCAACGTCAATGTTTATATTTATCAGTGATATGGTAAGAGGACAATATATGGTAAGTTAATAAGGGATTGTGTTTCTGAAGGTGGTAAAGATATTGCTTGTGGTCTTTTGTGTTCTGACACCGTGCAGTCTTGTAGATGTGTACCATCGTTTCGGAGGAACGTGTCAGCCTCCACTTACAAGATTGCATGGCGTCACAAACCAAAGACCACAAGCAACATATTCTCCGCTGTGAGAACCTCAAATCCGTTACCAGTCGCATCACAACTCAGACTACAGCAGTTTATTTCATAATCGGCAGGCGAAATTGATCAAAGCCAAGATTCGAGCCTTGTACCTTTCGAATAAATATCTCGAGTGTTAATGCTTCGCCGCTCTGTTCACTCACTATCACAAACGGGTACGTGTTTAGAGCTTTGGTTTCAACACCAAATGGCTACAAACGATCGGTGCCTGTTCTTAATACTCGGAAAATGAATCTGCTGACCTCCCATCACAGTCACCTGTCTTGGAAAAAGGAAATGCATCGGACATAATTCTCCTGTAGGAAGAAACATAGAAAGCAAGAATGTTATAAAGGGAAGAGGGAGAAGAAATAACTTTTGTATGTGAATGGTGTTTGGATTTTGAAGTGGAAGATGTAATAATAGTTTCTAAGCTTAAGCAGGGTTCTGAGAAAATTCTGACGAAATAAATACTCACGTAAACTCTGCAAGTCCCATTTACCACCACATTGTGACGTCACTGCATCACTGCACTTGCGGTAGCAACAATGTGTGACTGAGTGACGGATGAACGAGACAGAAAGACCCAGTCGCCTGGAAGCAGATAGCAGCACTGTGCGTGTCGCCTCTGCGACGAGGCGAGACTGAGCGCTGGCAGCGGAGCCCGCGCCCTGGGCTATCTGCTTTCAGACTCGTGGGCAAACTGTTTGTGATAGGCAAAATGAAGATAAACATCTGAAAACCACCGAACAATGTTACAAACACCAGCGACGATAATGAATAGTAAAAGATGCGATTTTGGTTGTAATGCCACCGATAGGAACGTCTGGTGTTGTGGTTGCTTCGAATTTAGGTCTCGGTCTGGAATCTTAGCACAAATAATTACTACGATTACAGATGTTTTTGGTAGTTTCCCAGTCTCTTCGTGAAATTGCTGGTATAGTACGTCATGACCGCGTTCTTTCACGTCCTCTTTTCCTCATAATTCGTAATCATCACTTATTTTGTCATTCAAACTACACAATACCCTAAGCTGAAACGCGTCCTCACAGAAAATGATAATACATCAGGCCATGATACGTCAAACAAACAACAGGATATCTTAATACAGGCCACTATCGTTTCCTTACGTATCCCTTTCAATTCATCATTCATAATAATCCTGATAATTGACCCCACATGAGCAAACCAGTTGACACAGCGTTTGATGACGCTTTGTCAGCTTCGAGACAGAGAAAGACCGAGAGACAAAATCTGTACTTACAAGTCAGATGAAAATTCATGAAAACTATATCCCAAGGAGTACTAAAGATAATAGGCAGAACCCGGGAGCTTCTGTATTAAGTGAAATAGCTTTAATAAACTGTAGTGTTCTGCACCTACAGTTAAGACAGGTGAAGCCTTAACAATAAAATGAAACACAATATGGCCTAATTTTAACAACTAGAGCAGGGCGCTCCTTTCGGAGCTCCTAGGGGGCGTTGGTCAAGTTTGTAAAACGCAACCAATCTTGTGTAAGAATATAAACTAAACTCCCCAAATTGAGAGTTAAAACAATTGACCAACCCCCCCTTCTAGGGGGTTAGTTGCGTTTTGAAATCTTAAGAAACACGCTAAACTAACTCCCCTTCGGGGGTCAAGTGTTTAAAACGCAACCAACCCCCCTTCGGAAGGATTAGTTTAGTGTCTCATTCAAGTGTTTTAACCCTTGAGTAAGAAACTAAACTACCCCCGGAATGGTGGTTAAAATACTTAACCAACCCTCCTTCGGGGGTTTGGTCAAGTGTTTAAAATCTTGAATAAGTCACTAAACTAACTTCGGGGGGTTAGTTTATGTCTCATTCAAATGTTTTAACTCTTGATTAAGAAACTAAACTAAGCCCCCCGAATGGTGGTTAAAACAACTGACCAACCCCCCTTCGAGGGGTTGGTCATTTGTTTAATACGCACCAACCCCTCCTTCGGGGGGGGGGTTGATTGCGTCTTAAAATCTTGAGTAAGACACTAAACTAACCCCCTTCGGGGGGTTAGTTTAGTTTCTTATTGGTTGAATATTATTATTAGTATCAGATTACCTTGTCGGTGTTGGCAACGTCTTCTTTCACGTTTCTTCATTTCTTAAATAGTTTTATGTCGCTGTTCGGAGGCGATGTGCTGCTTCTGGAGCAGTGATAATGCGACTGGCTTGATAGTTTTTGATTTCTTTGTTGTGAAGCGTTATTTGTTTACTCGGCATTGTTGTGTTCCACAACAATGCCGATTTTGTTTATAGTTGACATTGTTGATGACGTCATTTTTTGACGACAACGACTAATCACAAATTTTTATAGTAAAAAAATAGAGAAGTGTTGCAAGGTGAGTCATATTATCTAGTATGTAAATTTGTTAAGGTGGTTTTGACTAAAATGGAAAACATCTCTGATTGTTTTGGTTTCATAAGAGTAACGTATAGATACTGGGGGTAGATACATATAAAGGTGAATTGCAAATAGTGAATATGTATAAATAGATTCGATTCTATACAAGTACGTGTGAGATCTTTCGATTCCAAAATAAATTAAAACCATCTGTACGAGGTTAGGTCTTGCATGTTAAGCTATAGTCGTTAAGAGTTATTCAGTGTAATTAGCCGCACAAACAACAGAACTAAACATGAAGGCCAATTTCATCCATTACAGTTTCGAAACCGAGCGTTTTGTTCTATGAGTTTAGACTGTACGACCCCATTTCGCCGAAACTTCAATAGTTTCGCGCCAGGGTGAACATAGGCAATATCGTGTTCCATAATTCTTTCCGATGAGACTAGAGATATAAAACTACTTTGTGCTGTCAACACAACTTTTTATGCTTGCTTTTCACTGTATTAAACACGTTCAACTCGCACTAATTAGGCCTAATGAATTTGTATGTTTCGTCCTTCACAAGTTGCATGTAGCCATGTATACAGCTAATATATTCAACTGTTAAAGTGCACTCATGCTATTCAGTGGCGGCACATCAACAAATACTGAAGGGCAGAAATAATAAATGCTTCTCATTTACTTATAAATTGTTGTAACATAGTGTACTAGGGGCCGTAAGGCATAATTCGTGACAAAGAAGAGTGAAAATCTCAGTTCAGACTACACAGTTTCCAACTTTGCTTTTCTGTGGTTTTGCACTCCTCGTTGGGAAATATTTCCAAGTCCTACTCGCTAAACCAAAGCATTTGAATCATTGTTTTTGTTTTTATTCTTGTCTCTGCAGCAGTAAATACTAAAAACGATGTCTGATAACAGGAATTTAACGTCAAGTAAAAAATAATTCGTTGTTTCTTTCTTACAGTGCATTAATATGCATGTGTTAGTTAGTATGTTAAGAAAAGGTAAACTTTTCGCTTATATTGTATGGGAAATTTGCAAGCAAAATTTGTGCGACGTATGAAATGAGCAATTTAATTATTTTAATAAAATAAAAATCTGGGAGAGAAACGCGTAGGTACTTCAACTAGAATTGCATCTACAATAAAACGAAAAAGACCAAAGAGATATTTAAAATCGCAAAGAACACATTTGGAGAACATGTGTTAAAATGTATGGGAGCGGTTTGACTCAAAAATATTTCTTGAGTTTTACTGACAGTAGTTCGATGGTTCGAATCTCATCTGGCGCTGCCTTTGTCGCATTGCACCACCAGAGCTCATGCCACAGGAAGCCTGTCTCGTATCTGACTCGCTGTGCGGCACCTTAAAGTTACGGACCCCTCAGCCACAACAAATATCGACTTCTCGTAACCCCGTAATTCATGTGAGCTGGACAGTATCGAAATTAAAACCCTTTAAAGTTCAGTGGTACCTACGAGTATTCTTACCACATGCTTTATACATGCTACAACACCTTCATTTTCCCCACAGACTGTATTTATGGGTTTTGTATATTTCTCAGTATAAATAGTGCTTATTACCTTAAACAGCGTGAACAAACTGATCTTTGTAATGGCGAAAATTTTTGGTTTCTTTGACTGCGCGGCTGAATGTGATCGAATGAATGTGAACCCAGCAACATAAAAATTAATGATAGTTCATGTGATCCTCCAACCAGAACGAAAATTGCCTTTAACGTTAATGTAAAAAATGTGATTAAATCATGATTAGTTATAAAATGTTGGCCTGGGGCCCAAAATAGTGCTGCTTAGTCCGGAATCTCCATAAATAATTAAAGTACACCTACGGCCGTGGTTACATCTCGGTAGAATCCTGACTGAACTGTTGACAAGAGTGCCTCCGCGCTCAAGTAAAATAAAATGCTTCTGATGCCAGCGATCGATCCCTGGCTCTTCGGTCCGCAGCTAGATTCCGTGACCAATGAACGTTACTCAGCTGTGTGCATCTCGTACTAATTAATTCAATCATTACGCCTGTCGTCAAGGGACTGTCGCAGACGTGGGATCTGTTAGCGTTGTGGCGACGACCACAGAGTCCCAGTGCGAAAACGAAGCACTTCAAAGCGAAACACCACTGTCACACCTAATGTCGCAACGCCGACTTCAGTTCCAAATCAGGCGAAGAGGAGACGCCATGGGACGGGATATACACAAACCAACACCGATTGTCCACATTTAGCGTACATGAGCTTAGTGAAAGCACAAGATAAGACAATTGAACATCGACGTCGAGTGTCGCGACGCCTGTCATCGCAAAACGGATAAGATAATTACTAAAAAATCTGTAGATTGAATTAGGGTACAGTTTCGCCACCGTCGATTTTACTCAGAAATACGAATGCTTGGCACTGGAAGCTTTAAGTGAGGCTTTAAATTGCACAGTGCAGAGTGAGATTTGAGGTTCTCACGGCTGCAAGAACGAAGACAACTGTCTTCTGGGATGTTGCGCAAAGTAATCTAGTAGTGGTTTACCGACGTTTCAGAGGCACTTACAGCCTCCATCATTAGGGCGATTCGAGTATAGGGGTGAACTATTCTAACTTAGGTTTAACATGGTTTTACTGAGTCACTCGAAAAATAGTTCCTTGCAACAGGCCTTCCCTTTCAATTTACTGTGCAGTCACATGATTGAACGCTAAATGATAAATTGTCATTAAATAATTTGTGAATGAACGAACAAGTTTATGTCAGTGTGTCTTCGTGAACAGGAACTTGGAGAATACCTTTTATTTCCCACCATTAAGTACTGTTTCCCCACCCCACCCGGAGCCACAGTTCAGCGCTACATACCGGAAATGTCGCTTGTCAACCCCACGCACCGGAAACGTCAACTTCTCTGTGCACCGCAAAATTCCCAACATACACAAAGGCCTCTTTAATTTTCTTTTGTTACAAGTTCAGTTTCAGTAGGCCGCTAACCAGCACTTTTTTGAGTGCCTTTACAGTTCCATATAAAAAGTTATACCGGTAATATGATTTACCGGTATGTGTACGTTTATGTAACATGAACTCGATACGATAGGCCTCTAGTGACAAGCTTAGTTTTCTTTACGAAACAAACTTTCTTGGCTCGAATCTAGTTGGGGAGCACTTTTTTGCATATACTCGTTATTGACATCAGAAGAATTTAATGTGTAGATTACATTGAACTGATAGATTTTGAGTTGCAGATTAAAAATACTGTCACTTTCATGTCGTAAAATACAAATCTTACAGTTTACTTTTTATTAATTTCACTCGCTTCTCAAAACTTACTATTTAGATTCACGCTGATGACAACTTCAGAATTATAACTATTATTCCAGTTTTAGAGTTTTACGATGGTTCCAGAAACTTATTCGTCTGTTGTTTCCATGACAAAGTGTGGTTAATATTTTTCGGCATTTAGCAACTACCAATCGTCTTCGACAGGGGGGTTGTGCTAGCTCAAATATGTGTTTTGAGTTGTTATGGCCAGAGGGGACACAGTTTCGACAATTTCTGCAGACAGGAGTGTGAGAAGTGACCTCTAGTTCAATAGAACAAGAGGTCTGTGTTACGGCAGATATTTTTTGGATTTGCAATAAAGAAATGTGAGACTGAGTATTGTATCCACAAAAGTGACTGAGCGACTGCTGGTTTCTGAGGAAGGACTCGGCTCCATGGCGTAAGAAAGTATCCACAAAAGCGTCTTATCAGTGTAATATATTGTCTAAATAAAAGCAATTATACTCTGAAACTGGTGAAAATTGTAACTGTAATGAAATAAACAAGTTCAGGGTCTTTTATATGTGTGGGCTTGTGAGATTTTGATTAAGGGCTATTAATAACAATTATTGTAGTTTTGAGGACCAATTTATTATCGCGTTACAATGACGGTGTTTTGAACTATTTAATCTAAATCATGCTTATACACGATCTAAGCTTTATTTCAGCTAGTTACGATGATACAACTTCAAACATGTTTCAGACTATGTACAAAGTTGTGAAAGGTCAAGAATTCAGTACCTGTGAAGAAATAAATACACAGGAACTTCATAGAAATACGGCATTCAGTATTGTTATTGACACTGAGAGTAAAAGGGGGAACAATTTAATTCAGAAACGTAAGATACGTATAAAATTGAGTCTCCATAATAACTGATAAAACCGTAAGACGATAAAGTTCTTTGTAGCCTCTAAGAGTTTTTATTGTACTGTCAAATGAGGGTGAACTAATATTAAGATTTTATTGAGCCCACATATGTAACGGCAGTGCATTGAGCTTTCTGATTCGTTTTGTCTAGTTTTTCGATATGGCAGAAGAGTGTTTTGGTGCAGCTGTGAAGCTGGAAACGTGTAGTAATAATATTATATTGTTTTGCTCCAAAAACGGATTAGAGATATCAGTCATTGACACCATAAAGTAAAGACATAATTATACAGTGCGTCAATAAACATATGTGCTGTATAATGTATCTCCGAAAATTTGAAGAGAAGTTTAACTTTCGAAATTTGGTTTGGTATTGGGCACACGATGGTTCGCTTCCAATTTTCGGCCAGGGTATGCATTAATTTGTGTTCGTCCTTCAAACGTATATGCAAGAATGTATTTTCAGGATTTATTCAGAATCATGATGCCATTCTAACAAATAACTTTTTAGATATAACCTGACGTGTATATCCGCTTCCTGCCAACACACATTTTTGGAGGACGCTTGTAACCGCATGATGTAACTTATCAGGCTTATATTATCCACATCTCCTGAATCTGGTGAATGAAAATAATAGTTCCTTTAAGTCAAATAGGATTCCTTTCTGTCACGCGAAAATTTAATCGCACAGATTAATGCAATCAATGTCGTTATCCAGTTACTGTTTAGAAATTTGTCTCAGTGGTCTGAGAAAAACCACGAGAACACACCCCACATTTAACGTTTTCATTCATTTAATTCTGATGCAGTTTTCGCATCGTTCTTTACAACACGGATACGAGTGCACAGTTTATTTTTAAACTTGATTTCCGAGCAATCTGTTTTTGTTGTTTCATTTACTACAACAGAACTGCACCGCCTATGAACAGATTCAAGAAGACGTAATCGATTGGTGTATCTCTGTGACGCGCTTGGAAATAACAAATTGCGATTGGTAGGAGTGACATCTATCGGAGAGGAGACATATTACCTTGACCTTGACAGCCCTTCGGTTAGTTCTTCGTCTGGAGGGAGTCAGCATGTAGCCTACTGTGTGTTGGTCCTATTTAATATTGCGTGTATTTTAAGGGAGGAATGCAATATCGTAAGTTTCCTGTTCTGTTTGATAAGTAAATATTTATTTGCATGTGTCACTATTAAACGCGTTCGGAAAAGCCGGAATTATTTTAGTTGATGAGTTGCTCTAATCGTAATTCGTTTTCTTATGCTACGTAAAATAGCTCAGAATCTTACTACATTTTCTCGAACACCGGTGGTGTATAACATAGTTTAAAGTAAACGTAATCTAACGGGAGAATTCTTGATGCGAATAAAGTATATAGGCAGAGAGGCTTATAATGAAAATGTTGTGAACATTTCAAATGGTCATGTTGTTACCGTGGCCCCACGTAGATTTTCCTGTGTACACACACACATATTTGTTTTTATAATTATACATAATCATCACAAAATAAAACGCATAAACTGATTTATGGCGCCAAACACACTAACCAATGTGGCAGAACGCTTTGCTAAAAGCCTGAACCACAAGGCCGGGCTAACGAGCTGCAAGTAGCTCGCATCAGAGTCGCGCTCTGTCCACCTGCTCCTGCTGCTTCTGGTGTGCGTTAAAATGGGGAGTTCGTGGAGCCTTTTCTGTTGTGTCTAACGAGAATTGACAGTTTTAATACGTTACTGCAATCATAATCCGAGAAATGATGCGCTGGCGGAAGTTAAATTATTATGTTCCTCAATAAAGTCCCTTAACTGGGAAATAAACTGACTTCAACAAAAATAAAAGACATAGACGAATGTGGTCATCTAGTTCCAGGGCCATATTTATATTCATACTGTGGACGTTTTAAATGTTGGAACATTGAAGAAAGACGAATGATGGTGTAAAATTGTGTGTAATTATAAAAGTTTTGAATCATATTAATATTTTAATTGTTTAATAAACATTACGTAAAAAATCTTATGTATATCTCTAAACAAACCAAGAATAAGTTTACAGTTAATAAATCGATTTATTACTTATATTTATTACTTGAATGTGCCCTTCAAGAACTGAAACTTAATATAATTGGACAAGTAATGTTTCGTTCTAAAATTGCCGGAAGCATCTAATAATATCTGCTATGCACTTCTCATTACAAAAAAGTAAATCTAATGATAGGGCTTAACAGGAATTTTGGGCAGAACTCATAAAGAAGAAACCTCCACACTCTTTGATGTTAACATTATGTTTAGGTAATGTAAATTTACAATCCAGCGATAAAATGTAATACAGCTCATGGAATTAGCTTGCTGGGCTTGTAAGTTGTCGGTAATAGGTTCGAATCCTGCTGAGTGAGAGAGCTCTTTATTGTTACCGACTACCCCTAATATTATTATCATTATCATCAAACCTAGTTCTTTGGGGCAGTGTTCTTCTTGAGAATCTTATAGCATGCTCAGCTGTTAAGAAATTATCAGTCTTTTATAGAACCCGAAAGTTGGTTACCGTATTTACAAGAGACCATCCAGTCTCTAACGTGAAAAGTTTTTAAATTCCTTTCTTGTAACTTAAGAAAGTTCTATATTCTGATTAAACTGCGTCAAATTTGTCAGGTGTTACCTTAAAGATTCGCATTAATATTAGTTTTTTTAATTGTATACTTTAAATAATAGTTTATAAGAAACTTGTAGTAAAGTTTATATATCTACGTTCATGAGGAATATTCTACATTTTTAACTCTCTTTGTCAATTAGTTATTGCTGTCAGGTTGAAATCTGAACGAAAATTTTGTAATGCAGTTATTTTATTTTACATTCTACTAAAACATAACCTCAAAGGAGTTTTTTTCCCCCAAATCTGTTGCATATTATTTATCGAGTGTTACTCCTACGTGACACATTTGTGCGTCCGCAATGTTATTGCTGATTGTAGGTACACGGCGGATTGGTCCACATGCAATTTGTCTAAATGTTAAATGCAGTAAAAATTGGCCAGTTTGTCCAAACGTTGAGAAGAGGAACACATACACACGTACACGAAGCACGTTGATCTCACAAGCCTCTATTTTCTCTTTAGTTAAGCAGGAAATGAGCTCTAAAATGTAAAATAAAAAACCAGACAGGAGGCTACAAGCTAAATATACTTCATACGGAATTTTAAATTCGTGTGTTATTTATGTGAGTGATGGAATTCTGTGCGTGAAATGGGTTTCTGTTAATATTATTGGACAATTTAAAAATGTTTGTGTAATCCGACGACCTTTTATGCTGTGAAGACAAACTTCAAAATTTTAAAGAATTCTGTCACAGAATCAGTGGACAGGTGTTGCAATAACGCGTTTAAAATATGCAGTGTGTGTTTATTTTGTGACTGAATCGATTTAATAATATTTGCGATTAACGTTTTAAAGTGAACAACTTGAGTAGAGACCAAAATATTGACAGCTTCGATCCAGATGCAAATGGGAGGAGCAACGTGCAAGGTAAGTAGTACTAAATATTGTTGTCTGAACTTAGAAGTGTAGCTTAATAGCTTATTCTGCCTGGTTAACTTTCTGTTATCATAATGGATATTAATTGGAGCTTAAATTGATACGTGGTTCGTTCCTTTGTGCTCACTGACTTGTTAGTAATAATGAACATAAGGCAAAATATACTTTTTAAGACAATAGTCGCTTAGTTGTCTTCAAACTACAGTAGAATTTCCGATTATCCGGTGTCGGTTTAACCAGATTGCAGACTAACTAGGGTCTATCTGGTTTAGAAGAAAATTCAAAATGAATTTAGAAAATCTGTTATAAAAATTAGAACGTGTAAAAATAAATGAGTAAATACAACAATGGCACATTATTTGTTGTGTTTAAAATAAATTGTTGCTAAAACTTCGAGTTCACGACAATAGACCGCTATTACTACACGTTGGTGTTTTTTTTAATTTTTACGTACTGCATTAAATTGTATATAAAATCCTTTCTGTTATTATTAAATACGTTATTAGGACGAGAAACCAATTTTCACATCTGCACAAAGCAACTGAGTTTTGTGTCTTTTAATCCTTACGCTATTAAGCAGCAGACAGAAAGACAAAAGACTGTGAACTGAACCGTAGCAATTATTCCCCTAATTGAATTTGCTCCTGACACACTTAATAGAATTTTCATTTATTATTGTCGTTCTCTGTAATTGAACATTCTCACATTTTCGCATGATTATCAGCTTTCTACATCATGAGTCTGCCCTGCATTCTAGTAATGGGATTTAAACATCTACCTTTATTCAGATTCTCCTGTGATTATTTCTAAACGGTTTAAACATAACTTATATTAAACACTTTTTTATTTGAGTGTGCATCTTGGTACCGCCCTATAATAAACGCTGATACTGAGACAAAGTTCCCGTTGTATTCACTGCACACATCCTATTTACGCCTGCATCTGCTTGTTTAGATAACACGCTTAGTAATTGTGCTTAAAGTTTTGCCGAACATTTACGGCGAAATATAGCACGAGGCAGACGTTATATTTCCCGCAAAACACAGGCCTGAAAATGAGAATGACGTAATAAGAAAAGTTCAGCTGACGTCAATTAATGTCTTAGTTAAGGATCTTGAAACTCGGTATTTTTGTTACGTGTTGTAGGGCAACAGGAGGCTGTATTTTGTTGGCCAAGGACGGCTTTGGTTAATTCGGTGATGAACCTTCGGGTACGTAGTTACTTAGTTGTAGGGCTGTGGATGTTCATCAAGTGTGTTTGCGTGTAATGGTAACGGTTTATATATGTTTTCGGTGGGTATCTGAGTTTCGCACTATTCTACATGAGCTTTTTGTAGTTTTCCCCACTTTGTCCAAACAAATGCTGATGTAGTACAATAAAATAGGCTGCGACTGCTCGATTTATATATTTTTTCATACTCAGAATCTGTGATCAGATTGCAGTGATGAGGTACAAAGTTTTCGACCTCTGGAACACGGAATTTCGCTTGAGGCACAAATGATGAATCCTAAAATGATATTCCTGTGATGCACAATTCAGTACGGCAATTATATAATTATGTTTGGTGTTTCAAGTAGAATCTGATCATTAGCATTTATTTACTAGTGACTATCTGGCCTTTGGAAATTGTTATTCCTGAAGGATTTGCCATCAACTGCTGTTGACAAAATTAAGGGCATACTGAAAATTGGGGGTTACAGGAATGGCGGTTGGTCTTAACACTCGTCACATCCCAACTAAGTTGCCTTTTTGCTCATTGAACACAAGGTTAGAAAGCTATACTCCTTCGAATACACAGCTATGCAAACGTGTTCTTCGCGACACATCACTTAGGCCACTGTTGTACTAATCCAACACAGTACCATTATTTCGCTGTTTTTTCCAACAATGGCCTTAGATCATTATTTCACTAATGTTGCAACCGGTGCAAATTCAGGGGTATCAAGACCTGGTGGCCAAGGCAAGGGACGGGTGGTCCGTGGGGCAAAGCCCCTGGAGCAGCAATCACCGAGGAACAGTCCCCAATGAAACAGTTATCTTGGGAAATGGCGTAGGTGGTAAACCCCAGAGGTTAAATAATCCTAATTTCAGAATAGGTGTTGGTAGCATTATTTGAAGGTGCCACGAAGGGTCCTTCATCCCTGAAAGCGATCTAATCTTGTAAGTGGCAAAACCCTTCGGTAGCATTCTGGATCCTCCTGAGGTCTGGATGATCTAACGTTAGATGGTAGAGGCTCGAGGGTGTCCAAAACAGTGAAGGCAAGGCCGAGGGGCCAATGCCGCTGAGGGCAAAGCACCACAGAGAGACAGCTAGAGGGGACAAAACCTGCGGGCAACAGTGGAGGTCCAACCCAAACTACTCGAATATGTGTTTCCAAAGCCCTGATAGGCTAGGCATATGATAGAAAGCCCACCGGAGGGGGCAGAGCTCCAGGTATAGGAAGCGCAGGGTACCAGGTTCCAAAGAAAGGCGTGAAATAACATCGAGTCGGTGTACAGACAGCACAGCTTAATTATATCTGACATATCTACATGTTCATACCACAGCATCTGAATGGAACGTTATGTAGACTCTGACGACAAACGGGGAATTGAATTTGGTGCTTCTACAAATGTTCTACTGAATTTCCATGTCATGCCATACACGTACTCGACACTATACACAGAGACAAATAAAGGACATTCTATAAACTAGTTCACAAACAGCGTATCATTTTCAGAAATACAAACACCGAACCATAATCATAGATATCTCGCTGTTCATTGTTTACAGCATGCATGAATGAAGAACTAACCTGCAATTTCTGTTTTGAAACTGAACATTTTGTGCCTGAATACTGAAATATTCACACCACAGCCTACAGATATTTGGGGTGTTCATAACTGTAGATCAAAATATGTTGTGATACAACTAATACATTTTAAACATAAGCACATAGTTTAATTTCATGTTTTTGTTTTTAACTGTCCATTGCTGGGATGTTTATGCGTTTGGGGCAGGCCAGGAACACCGAGGCTGCTTAAATACCACATAACTGGCACTTACCTTGGGTTATTGAGACGGGTCGGGGCAACACCTTGCTGTCTGATGGTGTGATGAGGCTTTGACACTTGCTACTATCACACTGGATACGATGCAGTGTTGGAAGGGGCGCGGCGCGGTGAGGTGCTGGAAAATCCATACCTCGTACCCACCTCTCCAGACGGCCGTGTGTGCGCCGACGCCAATCGATCGTGGCTGCCCTGAATGAGACACACTGTTGGTTCCCTGGATCTGTTCACGATGTGAGGTCAGGTCATCCTGTTCTAAGGGTTAACCTTCGGTGTTTTGTAACCGCTTTCCCGACAATCATCTCAACCTCCTGCTGGACCGAGTGCTTATGAATGGGTTTCTGTAACGTGCAGAGATGAACACTTTCACGAGAAGTTGCCTCACGTCACAGTCTGGTGACATTAGTGTTGTTGTCCCGCGAGGCAATGTTTATTGTTTTGTTAACTTCGCCCATTAGAAATTATTATAACAAATGCCTTTCTTTTATAGCTAAAGTTTTTGTAGAACCGTTACTTCGCAAACAAAATTATTTCTTATATTAAAGAGCAGAGCGCTCCTTTCGGGGGGTTGGTCAAGTTTTTAAAACGCAACCAACCAACCAACCCCTCCGAATCCGGGGATTGCATTTTAAAATTTTTAGTAAGACACTAAACTAACCTCCTCTTCGGGGCGGTTAGTTTAGTGTCTCATTCAAGTGTTTTAACCCTTGAGTAAGAAACTAAACTACCCTCCCGAATGGGGGTTAAAACATTTGACCAACCCCCCCCGAAGGGGGGGGGGGTTGGTCAAGTGTTTAAAACGCCAACAGTTCTTATTCAGTCAACGTTTTACGTCCAGCCCCACCCTTGCAAATCTTCGTCTTAAAATCGATCATAAAGTCAGTTCTCATAATAGTTTTCGTAATCGTAATATATCGAATGAGTATCAGTTTACCTTCTTGGAGTTGTTGGAGTTGGTACTTCAAATACTTGATAACGTCTTCTTTCACTTTTCTGATGTTTCAGGCCAACTGTCAGTCAATATCCAAGAATGCGATGTGCTCTCTTCTGGAGCAGTGAAAATGCGACTGGCTTGGTAGTTGTTGTGAACCGTTATATTTGTTTACTCGGCATTGTTATATTGTACTCGGCATTGTTGTATTCCACAACAATGCCGAGTAAACAAATATTTGTTGACGACGTCGTTTTTTGACGACAAATTGGTTGACGAAAACGACTAATCAGAAATTTTTATAGTAGATATAAACTGATTAATACATTTCACATTCATACGCCTTTGATGTTTAATGTTATTATTAACAATTATTTAATATATAATAAGTATTAATTCGCATGTAGTTACAAGAATTAGGCAAGGTTCATTAGAGAAGTTTTATTAATTCAGCAGTTTATTTTAATGTAATCTTTTTCAAAGAACAGTTACTTAGCAAGTATTAATAACTTACGGCATTGAGGTTAAATACAGTCGTGGAAGGCTTTGTCTGTCAGTTGCATAGCAACTTGTATGACAGGTAGGTAGTTGGGTTACGGCAGTTAGCAGCTCCAATAAGAACGCTGTTACATCCATTAGGATATAATTAAATGCAGCAGGAAGGTATAGTGACGCCGTGTCAGGTAACATTATTGGATTTTCCGTGGGTTTTTGGTAACTACAGGAGCTGTAGATCACGCCCTGCTCCTTACTTTCCAAGTAGACCGCCCCCGAAACAACCTGAATCTCTAATATACAAACAATATCAGCATAAAGAAGCTCAGCTTACTTGGCGCAAATTGCAGAAAGTATTCCCGAAAATGTTACTTGAAATTTCACTTTTGCACATTCTATAAATGATTAAGTTAATCAATGTCCTTCGGCCTCAAATTCAGGAGATACGAGTCCAAGTGTTTGTCCAGAAACTAGGTGGTTTTTCACAGTTCTCATAACGCGGTCATTTGTAAAGTGTCGCTAAATAGATCAATGAAACAGATTAACCCTTTAAAGCCCAGTGGTAAATACATGTATCACAAGCTATAATACTAGTTAGTATTCACGGATTACCTATAATTCTCAGTGTGAAGAGCGATTATTTCCTTAAACAGAATTAAGAAGTTGGTCTTTTTAAAGGGGACGTGTTTCCTTTGCGATACGAACTGCAGTCTTAATTATTTAGACGAGCTTCGGCCTCAAAGGGTAAAGTTGACGAGAAGCATGGCGCCCCTTTGTGAGAACGCCGGTATTTTGTGTTTGAATATTCATGTACATCCACTTAAGTTACTGAACCTGTAAATATCGAGGCAATTGAGTGTACAGACAATTTAAGTGGTATGAAGGTGGGCCCTACAGAATGATGTTTTAGGATCGGATTCAATATATCTGACTTGGCACAGAAATCAGTGGCAAGGTCTTCTGAATACGGTAATAAAACTTCGGGCATCAAAAAAGGCAATAAAGTTCTTTACCAGCTTGAAGATTATCGTTTTACCGACTGTTTTCAATACTTTGAGTTAATTACGATCACGCAACATGGCATTGAGACGCATGGGGGAGTGGAGACAACTTCACACATTCTTAATGTCGGTACTAGATGGAAAGTGAATTGTCAGTTTCTGCCGCTCTACATCCTGGGAAAATGCCCTCAGTATCCATTGAATAAGCCTCAAAGCCGGTTTGGAAGCTGTGGCGAAGAAACAAATCTCTGTCCCTGCCGGGAATTAAACCCCATTCGTCCATCCATAACCAAAACACTGTACTGAGTACGGCTACAACGTAAGTTTCTGTTTTCCAATTTTTTTTTTCGTTCTGAAGAAAAGAAATCAACTGAACTAATTCCCCGACTGAATACACTTTAAATATATTGCGAATGGCAGATGACACTACACTGCCAGTGTTACCAACCACCTCTGTGGTTAATAGCGTTGGGTAGCATTCTTTCAGACACCCACACACCATGTGGATACTTTCAGCATTGTTTCACGTTGGGCACTGAGGAGTGATTGTAATTGAATCTGAGAAAGTTTCGTTACCCGCTTTGCAGGAGATGCTATTTTTGGATGATGACTACGTCATTGCATGCGAGATGGTACCTGATCTGGTTGCAGTATAAACTGGAGGTTTTCATTTATTTCGGAACTCTAGCAGACGTCAATAAAACTGGTCACGCAAGAGAAAAGAAGACTTTCACGGAAGGCACCGCTGTCTGAAGGTGAGTGGGACGATCCCAGTTCAAACATTTAATAAATTAAATGTATATTTGTAATTGCGTCTTTTAAAATGTCTTGTTAGTTTTTTACTTAATTAAAACACCTTTTCATCTGGGATGACTATGCCTGAATGATGTTATGATTGTGTAAAGAAGTGGTCGTTGCTTATTTTAAAGTTCTTTCAACCATTTCCCTAGAGGGAGGTAAACCATTAAATCTCTCAACTAGAACCGAGGACTACTAGAAGGAAATTAATTAGAAAGTCATTTAAAATTTACCAGGTTCTTCATTTAATTTGGCCCGACCGATCAACATTAGCAAATTTTGTAAGTAATACAGCTTACAACTTGCTACAAGTCCTTTTTTGTGACAGTCTATGAATGAATTACTTTCGAAAATAACAGTATCCACTTTGATTTATTTATAATTTTAACATTTTTAATAGATAACTCTTAAGTGTGTGTTTATATAAGTCGCTATATACTGAAAGAAGCGGATTCTATTCCCGGTATCGCAGGGATTTATTTTTACGTTACCACGTCTTAACCTGCTGTGGATCCCACACACCTCTGCACATTTGTCTTCTGAAAAGATATTGGAGTCCAAATATAATGTTTATTTACGGAGATATTTTTGCCACACATTTTAACATAACAATACATATTTTATGGCTGTAATGAACTAACTTATTAGATTTAATAATATTTCGGTATAAAAACGTTCATTTGGCATGATGAGGACAAATGACAATTTTTTTTACAAAAAACAAGGCTTTTGTCCTGCCATTCATTGACGATAGTCAGTGGTAGTTAAAATGCAACACAAAGTTAACGCTATACGACGTGTTTCGTTTGGACTTCGTCAATAAATCGTCATGAAACAGTTTTCTTTCCACGTCTAATGAGTTAGAGGAGCAGATTAATTCTCGAATAGATTTGTTTGACGGTGTGTGAGAGAGATTTCGGCTTCTGGTTTGTAGCTTTCGGACACTTGGGACGTCACATCCGGCCTGTACGTGTAATCATTGAGGTCGTAATTTAACGTCTGTAAATCCTCCTGATTCTACTTGCAGTGTGTATGTCAGGTCGTTTGCTTTGGATGTTTGTTCTTTAACATCCGGCAGTGCACTGCAGACGTATAAATAGCAGCCGCAGTGGTCGCCATTCTCTTATTTATCGCTGTCATAGTGATACTGCAAATAGGCTACTGCTGAAGTCGTTGTGTAACAAACAACGAATGCGATGGTGCTGATCTTCTGGGTTTTGGCACCGTGTAGTCAGGACTTAAGCCCGGATGATGGAGATAGTATGTTTCTCCGAAACGTTGGCATCTAACAACGAGTCTGCATGGCGCCAACACCTGACATATGCATCAGTGTTCAGTGTTATGAAGCTCCTGTTTAATTTTCTGCATCCTCCTGTTACTTGCCCTCTCCAAGGACCAGGTATTCGAGTATTCTGCCCAGCTTCCTATTCTGTATTCTCACTATGGACTGGAGCTTAAGTTTCAAATCTGCACAGAAAAATATAAATTATATTAAAATGTTGACCGATTTTTTGTATTACCTCCTGGACGTTAAAAAGAAATATGTGACTTTTCTTCTACACCTGTGATATTGCCAGCATTGAAAATATTATTGTAGCAGTGTTGTGCGTTAGTAAAAACGTGTAGCCTTGAGTTAGGATACCTTTTGTTATGTTAGTTACATATAATAACGCAAGATAATATATCTTTAGCTAATACCACCAGGTGGATCTGCTTCTGTCTTCATGCAGAATGAAGCTGTTCTTTTGGTCTGTTATGGGGCTAATCCCAATCAATGGTCAATTAAAAATTCTTATCAGAACAAACCTTTATTTAGTGACACAGCAAAATACACGTCAGTCGTTTGATATATATGCATTAAAAATCTTACAAATCTCTTACAAAGATTCATTGTTCCCAGAAAATTAAATTTTAGCTTTCAAACCTGACTTGAAAATGTGGTCTATGAATCCCTCTTACTATCCAAACTTTTCAAAAATTCAGATTGCAAGTGGCAGAATACGACTAATTTTAATTACATTTATTCATTGACACCTATATTTTATTATTATTTGTAACATTTAAATTCTTTTATTCTCTAAAATACATTTCATCATTAAAATGGACATTCTACAGACTCAGTTTTAATGAATGGTAGGAGGGTCACAAAATTGTAATTAATCGAGACCATCTATGAATAATTTATATCTTTCCTATGATGGAAACAACATTTCCATCAACAAAACCATGTCATATTTAATTTACTTACGCCTATTGGTGTCATTGAATGTTCAAACACAGAAGTAGTGATATATACAATAAATGGCATTTCCAGTCTTAAAGTATTGAACATTTGAACATGAATCAAACTGTACTGTCATATTCTGTTTACAAAAATAGAGATTTACTTTAACTACTGTGGTATGGATTAAAAGTAACTTGAGGTTCATAAAATAAATAAAAACTTATGATGGAAGGAATATGTATATATAAACCATCATGATGAGTATTGAAATTGAGATTAAATTGTGCGTTCATGTTTGTCGAATGATTAATTACAGCATTCGAAGGCAGAAATAAATGCAGTTCAGTTTCATTCTTAATAGTCATTTCATCATTTTGGACCTTAATGACTCATTTAAAATGAAATGGCAGTTTGATTCCATCACAAGAATTAAATGTCAGTAATAGAAACAAATATAGCATCTTGATGTATTACTTCCAATTAATTTGCCTTTTCAACAACTTTCATATCAACTTTATTTTGTATTTTCCCATACCAGTTTATGGCTTTAAATTAGTTCACTGCAAACTCCTTTTGATTTCATACATAAACAAAAACCCATGTATCCTAAATAAGTGAATAAGAACATTTGAGCAAAGTATATGCCATGTGTACCTTACTTCGATATTTGGACGACCCGTTCTTCAAAGTGCCTGAGCACTGCGGGTCCCAACTTTTCGTTGGTTTTGTTCTATATACATTCGGTAGGACTCCTTGGACGAGGGATCGGCCCGTTGCAAGGCCAACACAGCACAACACAGAAGAACATCCATGGCTTGAATGGGATTCGAACCCACGGTCCCAGCGACCTAGCGGCACAAGGCCCACGCTTTCAAAACTGATTTGATTGTGGGTCTTCTGCTTCTTAATAATGCGTATTATTTTCTGATTGAGTTAGATACAATTTATTAGTTATCGTAATTGTTGTAAGTGACGAATCTCATGCACAAGCATAATCATAAACAAAAGAGGCGAAAACTGAGAAAACACACACAATTCTGTTTTATATACACATTAGAAAATCAGTATTTATATAAAAGTTTCCTATTTTTTGTTGAGGTTGCTCTGTATGACTGATATAGTTGTGAAAAACCAAAATTAACCAAGAAACACGCATCTATTCTTTTTAAAGATGATTGTATCTTTTATGTCACAAAGTAAGGAAAAATAGTGAATCAAACCTGAAGAGATTAATTATGCCTGTTCATACTTTTGGGGGAATATAGACTATATGACACTGACTTATGAGTTTAATGTTGGATTATCAAAATGTATGGCAACGTATATTTTGGCATTCAAATGGACAAGTTACTGTATGTGAAGAAAAACTACATAGCTCAGTATAAGAATTCTATTCGACTGCACCATAACACAATATTTCTGATATGTGCTTTGTGCTAGATTGTGTGTTCATTATAATTTTCACAGGTATCATCATCATAACATCTTTGAAGATTTCTGTCTTCTGGGTTGTTGCTCTGTGTAGTCTGTTTCAGAGGTCATACTGCCTCCGTCATCAGGGCGATTTATCGCCCTGATGCCACAGACTTTCCAGTTTTTCATTTCTATACAAGAAAGCAATATACATCAGTTGTACAAAGTTACTTTCCTCATATTCATATGTAGAGTTTTTTGTGTTATACTGTTTAATTCACTAGAGCCTATATTACACAATATGTAGATGATATTAAAGAAATTAATATAGATCGTTTATATGTGAATACTTCTGAACAAAGAAATTTACTTTAAAACGTTGATAAATTCTGCCGAAATTCACTGCATGGAGCAGAGTCCTTCTAATATGTCATTTGAAAAAGAGGTCATTCATCTTTGTTAGGCTAAAACGGCCCATCCACGTACGAGTCTGACTTGCGAGTCTGGCTCGGATTATTTCACCACACACGCATAGCAGACTCGGCTCGTGACACCCCACCCACAAACGAGTTTGGTTCAATGGAACCCGAGCCGAGCCGGACTCGCGAGCCAGTCTCGTACGTGGATGGGCCGCTTAAGAGTTGGTCTATGTGAAACTCTTCTGTAATTACACATTATCTTCTGGGGAAATGTTCCAAGAATTCAAGCAATATTTACTGTAGAATAACATTCAAAAGACATGAGGAATGAGTCTGAATGGAACTTTCTGGCAGTATCTTCCCCAGTTATGACCATACTTCACAGCACACTTCTCCTCATCCCGGAATGTCCGATGGACAAGGAGACATGCCAGAAAGTTGAAATAGAGGAATGGCCACACTCCAAGTCCAAATCCTGGTAGACACCATGCAAGTGAAGCCAGAAGTTCAAATGTATAGTTTAAGTGCCGTGCAGAACCCCAGAAACCTGTAAAACATAATGTTTAGTTCTTAAAAAGTCTGCACATATATCACACAATCCTTATGTTAGACACTGTCCATTGTCTGATGAAAATTTGATACACGACATTTTCGGACCTGGCTCTACTCCCGTCTTCAGTAAATTGGTTGTCATGTGTTATTAATGGCAACGGTTTGAATCAAACCTGGGCCTCTCGAATGCAAGGCTAGACTAGACCACCAGGGTGACTTTACTTATGTTACATTTCCAGTGTTCATATTCTTTAGTAGAGGGAGTCATATGGAACTTAATCTATGTTTCGTTGAATGATGGCCTGTTATATTGTTCTGATACGTTCTGACACCGTCAGTTTTCTAATGATTCTCTTTTATTCTTTGTGTGGACATTTCTGCTGCTATGCTGTGCCTCTGAGATTACCAAACAAAAAATATTTACTTACCTGACAAGAGAAGCTTGGAGGTACGGACATTACCACTACTGTCTTTGTACTGTGCCTCTATGAAGCGGGCTGGCTTTCCCCACAGATTACATTTGCCATCTGGGGCTCTTCGGAACAGCTGTTTCTCGTAATCGACGCGATAGTTGAGGAGGATCGTGAAGAGGCCAAGAATCGCAATCAGTAGGGCTGTTGTGGTGGAGATGATGGGTGGATGTGCCACCAAGTAGTAGGAAGAGAATGTATACAGGCAGGGCACCCACACCAAACAACCCCAACAGATATAGTACCCGGCTCTGTCCAGGATGATATCCAGCGTGCTGAAGTAACCTGCCTCCCACCAGAAGAATTTGGCCACATACACTGACTGCATAACACATTTCGCAAGATTGAGGTTACATCTACATGAACATCAGGATGGCTTAGTTATTATTTTACTATGCTGTACCAACTGCTGAAATATTTTTGTTTAGTTAACAATTCTTTCTCAGCAACTTAGGTTATATTGCATGGAATGGTGCACAGTGAGAAGAGTGTGGTGTGATTATAACAAATCAAAATAACATTTATGAAGAGTTTTAAGATCAGACTAAATTTGAGAAATGCTAGATGCCGTGCTACTCAGAATCTTGCTTGCCACCAAAAAATATGAAAATTGAAACATAGAAAAATATAATTCTGTATGGGTGTGATACATGGTCACATTAATGCAAGTTTTCTGATATGACTGTCATAACATGTAAATAAGCAACTTAATTTTTCAGTGGCCTGATTTAAGAAAAACCTGGGAGAATAACATGAATTTGCAAACATATTCTGAAGCGTTCCGAAGATGCTCCAAAAACCCGACAATCCAGAAGGCACTTGCAGTTTATCTCACTCATTTCCCTGACAGTCTGCTCCCACCTGTAGCAGGAGGTTGACTAGAGTTGCGGCACTGAAGCCGTGACGCTGCACACCAGCAAGATAGAAAGCAAGGATAAGCAGTTGCCAGGCCATCATGCCAATGCGGCAGTTGGTGAGCTGCTTCACATCCATCCCGAGTATGTGGGGGTGACGCTCCAGTCCGGTATAGAACTCGTACAGCACTGGTCGTGTGGGGTATCTGTCATCACGATGCTCAGGTTTCAGCTTCCCCTTAAGCAATAGCAGGGTGCACAATGTGAGAGCAACCAAGTTCAGTGTGCCCAGTAGCTCGGGCATATTGCTGAAGATGGCACTAGAAAGGTCAGGCCACATCGCCTGCATGGTGAAGAACCCCACCAAACTTGCCCAGTAGTACAGCACTCCATTATCCTGAACAAAAAACAGTGTCAGTAGTACAACATTCAATATTTCTAAACAAAGTGAGAAAATCAACAATACAGCAACCCATTATTCTTATTCTGTAAGAAAAATAGGCCTATATTATCATGCTATAAATTTGGGATTTTCAATTTGGTGAGAAAAAATTTACATTGCGGCCTTCTGAGTTACATCACCATGTAGTCATGTATGTGGTTAGCAGCGGTTTATAGGAACCTGCTGTCTCCATATTGAGGGTATAACCCCACCAGATTCACCTTCCTCCACCCTTAGACACCTCCAAAACTGGCATATGCCATGGTAATTGATTACATGGTGTCGTCTACTCTGAAGTGGATAATCAGCATTAACTGCCTAAGATCTGTTGGACGGGAAGTCTATACGGCAGGAAAGTAGGCAGTTTTGTCCGGAACACCTAGCGTCATGGACCATAATCTGTCTTCTGTTTGTTTAAGAATGCTTTGTAAGTTGTCATTAATGTTTAGTCTTGCCGTAGGGCAGAGGTTCTCAAAGTGTGCCCCCCCCTGGGGGGCGTGTTGTTTGTATAAAAACCTTTTTTTAACGAAATATGGAGAAACATTTTATTGACCCTTTGCTTGGTTGAGGCAGTTTAGTTGTCTTACAGTGCTGTATACTCACAGCTAAATTTTATGTCAAATCTGTTTGCTTGCACTTGTTCTGGAAGGGGGCGTGAAAATTATGAAATGTTTTAAGGGGGGCGCAAGGTATAAAAGTTTGGGAACCTCTGCCGTAGGGTATACGGTTCAAAATACAACCATGAACACCGCTCAAAATACGAATTGTTCGTGAACGCGTGTTGACAGCCTGACGAGTTCCGTACGTCGGATGTCACTAATCAGAATTTACTTTGCCTATGAACCAACGACTGTTTCATCTGGAACGCAATGCTGCCACCTTCTCGGACCGCTTTCACTTGTTTGAGAATGCCTCCAGCTCTGGCCGCTAATACGTGTTTATCACAACGTCCACAGTTAATATGCTTTGTGCTGGATTTACGTATTTACATTACTTAAACAGGGATTGGACAATTCCCTATTCAGTCGCGGCGTTGATCAACCAGCCTGAACTAGACCCGGTGTTATCGTCCCTTGCACTGTACCTGATATGGAGGTCTGTAGCCGAAGAGTGTGGGAGGCCCGTGGACCTGACCTGCAGGAAGCTGCAGCCAGAGGATAGCCCACAACGAGAAGAGTGCTACACATCCCCAAGAGAAGCTGTTGCCCAACGCTTTGGAGGCTGCCAGGCGCCACGTTATGTTGATCTCTCCTTGTCCGACGAGGGCTAAGTACTGCACGGCTCCCGTGAAAACCACCATGAAAACCGGCGGTACAATGTGGTACCGGATCACGTCGTACCACTCCGGTGGCTTCATTATCTTGGTCTTCCTGAAACACACACACACACCGCTGCAGGTCAAGGCGATGAACGGCGCGAAAGATAATAAATTTTGATGAGAATACTTAAAGGAAAACGGCTACTTGAAAAAGAAACGACAAGGCACGATACGAACTTCGCGATGTCGCAGTTAGCACACCAGGAGTTCCCGGGTATGAATCATTATCCAAGAAGTGTCTATCCTGACCCACGTTTTCACCATTTTTCATAGTTCCTCTGTGAAAACGCTTAAAATAAGTCACGGTCGCTTCTTTCCACATTTTTCATTAATCTTCTCAAGTAGTATCTTCAATTAAGACGCAAGAGATACGGGGACAGGTGTGATCCACCTCTGTACCTATTGGGCTCGTGTTGGGATGCGAATAGATCGCCAGCTTGGAGGAACGACTCGCTTCAGGACAGCGCACGCCATCGTAATGTTAAAGCCTTGTTCATAGGCATGAAGACATCTTACTGTACACATTATGTGATATAATAAAGAATGTACGAATTTTTCGCATAAATTCAACAGTGTAACTTAGCAATTAGTCCCAGTTACAAACTTCAAACCGAAATGCTCAGTAGACTCCCTGCATTTAAATACATAAAAGCGAGGCTATCTTAGAGATGAGAGTGCGTCCGTCCGTCCGTGTGTCCGCATGCCTCGCCCCTGTGCCCATTTTGTGCAATAGAGTGAGCTCTGTCATTAGGGCGTCTGCATTTAAAACTGTTAAAACGAATTTCACACATTAGTATGTCACACAGTGCCACAAATATCACTTCTTGCGTTTCAATAAATGTATGTAAAATAAAAAATGTGTGAAAAGTCATGTATTTTGTTGAGATACATATTTTGTGTTACGTGTTATAATAAATTTTATAGGGACACCACCCAGAACTAATTTAAGCGTAGAGATACGAATTGTTGGTCTACACATTTCATACCGATGGGCCTGCTTATTTATTTATAAGATAGACCTAGGAGTGTGGGAGGACATCAAAATGAATCATAAAAATTAGTATAACAGGGTATTGGACTGAATTCATCCACTGGTGGGTTCTTATAAACACGGAAAAATATTTTCGGGTTGCATAGAAAGCATATAATTTCTTAACAACGTTTCAGAAAGGAGTCTGCTGTAAGGAGTAAGCAAGAAGATATTTAGTTCTGGCTTTTCCTTTACTTTTGGATGCCGTCCTGCGAGTATATCGTTGTGTGTATGTAAATCATAAACTTAGTTTAGAAGTTGTTTAGCGTTTCCAACTTAAATGTATCCCGAAACTTAAAAAAGAGTTCGCTGTTGTTGATCTGAACGAGTCAGAAAATTTCATTACGAATTATGACACGCTGCTGAACATAACACTTACCTCATTTCACAATTAGAGAATCAGGAGAATCCGATAACCAACTGTTCTAAACACGGTTTATTAACACCAGCAGAAGAGGGCATCAACGAACGTGTGCTGAGTGCTACCGACTCATAACATTCTACGATATTAGTGTTTCAATTTTTCTTACAAGATAAGCTCCAATAAGTTTTTTTGTTTAATCCTGGACTTTATACACTCAACAGGTGATATGATATCGTGTCTGAATTGTATTCTGCAGTTGTCCTTAGGCTAGTAATTTTTTCTAAAGTCTGTTACAGTGATTTAATTTAAAACCATTAAATTTTCTATGGACATGACAGCGATTGAATCTGTGCAACACAACTCTTTTGGACATTATCCATTAATTGGTATTTAAGAATTAACGTTTTCTACGCTTCTGAGACTGTATGCTTTCGATCTGTTTGTTCGTCAGTGGGAATAGAGGTAGTCATTATACGAGGTGCGATCGGAAAGTTTCAAGACTGCGCCTATAAAAACCCGTACACTTATCTCAGGTATTAAATTCATCCATCACCCTCGAAGTAGTTCCCC
>NW_019059957.1:382549-408808 GCF_000696155.1 Zootermopsis nevadensis | reverse complement strand
TTGCGGACTCCCCAAATGCTTGCTTTAGCATTTCATAGGTTTCCGTAGCCGTTTTGGCGAGTCTTTGGCAAAATTTGATGCACACGTCATTCCGAAATCGCAGGAGGGTCGGGGTAATGCACTACCAAAACGCCCGTAACTAAGAAACAAATGCTAATTCGATGATGCCGGCTGGCACACTGATTCACTATGAATGTAGGCCGCACCCCCTAAAGGCAGAAGCTCGTACTACAACCGGTTCGCCCGCTATTGACACAGTCTTGAAACTTTCCGATCGCACCTCGTATGAACTTTGTAGCGCTAGAAATAGCTTATTTACTAAAGATACGAGTAACCATTGATAGTCTGTTACATTTTGCATGTCACTGTGTTTGTGGTGTTCTGTGCTGAATCTCCGACATGTTGCACTAAATTTTATTATAGCGTCTTCCATTGCTCACCGCCTCGGTGATGTGGTTATAAGTCTTCTACACTTTATCCCCCTTCGTTTTTCAGAATTATTTGTTTGGGTTTCTTGCCTCGGCAAGATAAAAAGACACATACAATATCTACAGTATTGTATTTATATTTTCTGCCCATTCCTCATTTCCCTTTGACTCCTCTGTTGGTATTCCTGCCTCCCTGTGGATCCCCCGCACTGTGTTCTGTTAGTCATTTCACTTGCTGTGGTATAAGCTCCCCAGAGTACAATTTAATTCTCCATTATCGGGCTCTTGTGGACACAGTAATGAACATTTGGTTCCATAATAAAAGGCAGGAAATTTTTTGGCGTACTATCAGCTTCTGAAGAAGGACTCTGTACCTACTTAAGCTTACTCTTAACTACTGAACCTTTTACTTCTCTTTTCTGCTGTTTGTTTTGTATTGTCTGTTGTTCTCTTCAGTTACTATGATTATTTCTTTAAACAGCACTAACCACTTGAACTTTGCAATGGAGAAGTGTGTATTTCGTTGAGGTAAGGTGCAATTCTGAAGTACTTAGCCACCCATTGGCTAGCGATCAGATCCGTGCACAAGCCTTGGGCAGGTTTTTGTGGGTCGGTGCGAGCACACAGATGTGACTAGCCTTGAAAATGAGGACAGAGATGACCCTCGAAACGTCGGCAGAGTTTAACCAACTGGTACGAGAAGAGTTTATTAATGACATCCGACGTGAAAGCTTCACATCATATATTCAAATGAGCTTTGGTTTCTAAGGGTTTACATAAGTCGGAGATCGTTTTAATTCAGGTGGTAATTATATCATTGTAATTACGAAAAGAACGAACTTGTCGAAGAGATAATATGAAGCACACCCGTTTATCAAGACGATACACTTTCTAAAGATAGACCAACATTGCACAAGACAAAGTAATCCTTAATACAGGATTGTTTATCTATTGATAACATAACATAAGCTGCCCAATCCATGATGGATCTGTTTTACCTTTACTGTTGGGTCCTATGTTAACGTTAACGTTAACATTATTAGGTATTGGGTTAGGTAAATGTTTCCTTGTACATAATAAAAAAGGGATCGGAATGGGATAGCATTCACGGACCACCGGCTCAGAAACGTTACAATTTACTAGAAACTAAGGGCGTAAAATTTCCGTCAGGATGTCGACTTACAAATTGTTAACAGAGCATCACTAGCATTATGTTAATCTGTTATGTGCGGTGAAAGGTTGCCATAGGGCCGGCACTTGGGGAACTGCTTTAATCTTATCAGTATTTTGTGACCGTGCTCAAGGTCACATCCTAGGAACTGGTGTTGCTGTGCGTTGCTTTGCTGGAAATTAGTTTAATGTCGTAAAATATGTAGTCATCTCTAACTATAAAATTATATAATACATGTAGCACGTGTTAAAAACAATATGTATTCCGGAAATAGCTGCTGCACTAGGGACAAGGTCTGTCTCGGGTACATGGAAGTACATACCCTATAAAGTGGTGAATAGATGGGATAACAATAATAAAAAATCCTTTATTTATATTGAAAAGTGGATGGAGGTATTTATTATTCAAGACTTGATTCAGCCTCGTGTTTTACTTCTGTGCTCAGAGAGGTTCACAGTCTCTCTCCACCATAATGCGTGTTTTTTAATTGGATAGCCTAATAACATAGGTTGCAGATGTTAAATAAATGCAATAACTCTAACAGATCAGTTGTGTTACTAGTTAACATTTAATTATCACCCTAAAGCTGTTTATTTAGCACATAATCCTCAAGTGACTGGTATAAATTCAGCGAGAATTATAATTATTGTTTGTATTTGTTGCCGGATATACACGAAATCTGTCTATACTAGTTTGTCCTAGGCAAAATTATATGGAAGAAGTAATTATTACTGAAAAGTGACGTTACGTAACTAACCCAACCTAATAGCGGCTAGTGTTGTTCTTAGCAATATCTGAGTCTTTAATAGATCCCTTAATAAAGACTAGTCGGTGTTAGGTCAGGTTAGGTTAGATTACTATACGTCACATTATATCTCAGTAATAATTACTTCTTGCTTAGGACAATCTAGTTTAGACGGATTTCTGGTATTTCCTCAAACACATTCACAATTCTAATTTGACCTGGACATACAGACCTGAGGCTAGCTAAACCAGGGGGCCCAAGATATAGGCTTTCTATCCCCTTTCTTGCCCTTTTTATCTGACGATGAAATCATAATCCAGTTTCCAAAACGTTCTTTTATTATATTATAATTTAAGACGTTGGACAAAGGCCAAAGAACAATTTTATGTATTATAACGCACCATCGCAAGGAACCTTCAAACTTCAAACAGAGCTCGTCCAGCCCGTTGGAAGCTACGTTACTGTCAAGAAATTCCCCACCTTTGACGGAATCCGAGGGTCTGTTGCCGTGTTTACATGGGTCCGCCATTGATCCCTTTTCTGAGCCAAATCAATCCAATCAATGGTCTTACTCCCTGAGCATTTAAGATCCATTTTAATATCATCCCCCCAATCTAGGTTCCCCGAGTGGTCTCTGAACTGTTGTTGACGAATCAGAACAGCAGCCTGAAGGTCATACATGAACAGGCAGGCTTAAAAATACACTGAATCGTGACCTATCGGAATTTAAATGACTTCCAATGAGCAGATTTCTAATTTAACATTTCCAGTCAAGAATGACGGAAAATCAAAATTAGTAAACATATGGCTAAAAATGTTTCCCATGAGGCCCAAAATCCCTTACCAGTATTACCATGGCAACTTTTTTATACTCACATTCATAAACATTGTCCCGTAAGGCCCAAAATCCTTTAATAGCCACTGATTACTAACCAAACAACCAACCAAGACTTTCTTAAAAAAAGATAGATACGTAGCACTGTCACTTGAAGCACATTCAGAATATTCCGAGTTTGATCTCTGCCCCTGAGACCGACATCACTGGCAGAAGTTTCGTAGTTTTCCTCACGCTCTCCTGGATAATACTGCGAAAGTAGCCGTATCTTAAAATTGACCAGGACTACAATTTTCTACATTCATGACGTATAATCACAGTCATTTGTCACCACTTATCCAAGCAGAAAATAAATCGTCGTTAAATGAATCAAGAAGTAATAACGTTACCACCATCTGCCACTCCTTAGTAAGCTGCAACAGGAATAATTAAAAAATAGTTCCAGCTTGTGTTTTATCTGAAGTCTGCAAGTACTCTGAGAAGTAACGGAGGTAAATGGCTTCTATCTTACCCCACACAAACCGCAAAGCAAGACGTTTCATCCGTGAAACCGACGTATACAGCTTATAATCAGCTTCAGTAGCAACAACGCACGCCACCGTCAACCCGAGACACCGACACCAGACTGGCAGATGTACAGCCAGCTGGAACTTCCGCTGTATCCTACCGCCCACAAGCTTTACGCAAGGCGCCGTTTAAACCAAGGGACTGCCAAGACATCCTTCGAAAATGTGGCAGGGTTAAAATGATTCGGAACTACAGGGACCTGCACAAATTTTATCCACAAAGAAATCAGAAAAATTTAATTCGGATAAGCTTGCTAACATTCCTTTTAGAATATTGTATCTTCCCGTTTCCTACTTAAAAGTTAACATAGAATATACAAACCTGTGACTTTTATCTGTTGTTTGAATATGAATGAGAAAATGGGTCTCCCTCACCCATTGGAAGAAACACAGGGGATGGCCTGAGAACACGGTGCTGAGAAGAATATTTGGATCTGAGAGTTGAAGATAAGGATGAGAACATTTGCGTAACACTCTACACCAAATATTGTCTGGATATTAGAATCAATAATAATGATGGGCGGGACATGTAACACTTGTGAGGAAATTAAATGTAAAAAGTATGCACAAACGTTTTTCGGTAAATCTGAAAGGAAAACCATTTCATGAGTTCCAGGCGTAGATGAGAGGATGGTATTAAAGTGGAATTAAGTGAAGTTAAATAAGGTGTCAGTGTGTGGACTGAATTGAAGTAGCTCAGGACAGATTCTTGTTTACGAACAATCAGTAGGTATGAGATGTGTATTTGTATTCTGTCACACTTGATAGGTGTTCCTGAAACAACACTGAAATGCATGTGGATTGGTAATGGATTTGCAAGCATCAGCTGCCATGTTGGCCAAAATCAATAAAGAGTCGAATGAAACTAGCATTTTAAAATACTGGCGTTCCAGTAAGTAGTAGGAAAGAAATCGAAGTAGGTGCACGTAAATAATCACAGCCCCCACCAGACAGAAGCAGTAAGGACTCGGCGCCATCTGCTTAGGTTATGTTCAGTTTTCGGATGGGAAAACCGAACAAACTGCTAGATGTCAGTCGCCATCCCTGGTGGTATTTTGCGGACGAAATAATGTTTAGCGCAAAGTTGTATCTGTATGACGTGTTACTATGTCATCACATATACTTGACCTGACGTCATAAAATTGGTATATTTTTTAAAAAACTTTTAATGGCACGTAGCATCCCAGAGAAGCGCGTATCACCATTTGCCTCACTGTACGTTCGAGAATTGCCGAACGGATTTTTATTACATTTTACATTGATGTGGATTATAAGAGATACGGTGTTGTGTAATGAAGTGGATTAGATTAATTTTGCTCAGAATATGGTCCAGTGGCAGGATTTTGTCTACATTATCATGGAACTTTGGTGCCATAAAAGGCAGAGAATTCTAAACTAGCTAAGCTAATATTAGCCCCTCAAGAGGGAGCCTATTCACTGGATGTTTGTAGTTCATTTGTCGGCGCCTTTATCAGCTCAACATCAAATGATAGGTTAATTAATGAATAATGAATTGGGAAAATGTGAAAGGAAGCGGTTATGACCTGATTTAAGGTATTATGCCGTTACTTGCCTGAAGGAACCGAGTAAGAAATGCCAGATACATGTCTGCAGGTCGAGATTTAAACCCAGGACCTCCCGAATTGGAAGTAGGCCCAACGTTCGTTTGCTGCGTGGATTTAAAATCAACTTTTTATTGCTGCCGTTTTGGCATCACTGCCCGGCCCACGGCTCGACAGACAGGAAGGTTTCCCTAAATCATTATAGATTATTTTAACAACAGGTCTGATTTCCCCTTCTTGTCATGGAGCATCATTACCGGATTAAAAAGTTTTGTCGATCGTTGGAAATAATATTTGCTCTGTAGCTGGCAGGCTGTGGTAGTTACAATCAATATCCACCGTCGTTCTTTCACAGCGGGTACACTACCCAGCAGCCTCTTGTGTTATGTAACCGGTCAACTGAACCGATGCCCTCCTATCAACAGAGGGCATCAGGGTTCAAATATCCAACCAGCCTTTTGTCGAATTATTATAACGTCCGATGCAATTACTAACAAATAATGAGATATGTTGAACAACAAATACAAGTTGCACGTATTGTAACTCAACAGGCTAGTTCGTGTTTGACTACTTTCTGGTGACCCGCAAATAGAAAAATGAAATTTAATTGGACAAGCAAAACAATTACGTTAGTTTCAGACCATAACAGTTCCTCCCGAGCGGTCGACTCAATCACATCGTCACGGAATCCCCTCAAGACGAAACGCAGGCAACTCCACAAATTCTTCCGAAATTGCTTAATATTAACGTGTCTGTGGCCGTGATTGCTGTTGAGTTGCGTTTTAAATAGTACGTTCTGTATTATCATATTTTTCATCCACATACTAACTAGCTCAGGAAATGCATTGTACAATTAGCAAATAAAATATTTAAACCCCGTTATGACTGTTATAAAACTCTCGCGGGCACTGACCCCTCAGCGCTTCAAGGGGAGCCAAGATGTCCGAGGGAGTGCGGTTCGTATTTCCCGTTCTACGTGTTTATGCACGATTTTACAGACTGCGAGATAATCGATTTCAGCACAGATTAAATGCTATGGGTGTGCATCGTTTCACTGTTTTGTAAAAGTCTAAATTTAAGCCTTGTCACGTAGATGTTGATCGAAGTTTCAAAGGTGCGTACTGCCTCTATCATCAAGACTGTTCGTGCAAGTTTCCGCCGTAAACGGGGTTCATGGTGTTCAGATAGAGTCCCGATTCTCACAGATGATTTGTTCGGCTTTATTTTTTATTGTGCCTGGAGTTGATGTATAAGAAGGTCTGGCGGCTGGTGTTTACACACACAACCATCTGGTTTCCTGTTCCGTCCCTCACCACGGCTACAACAAATTTCTCTCTGTTCACTGAATTAAAAACATTGTTTTACAACGAAGCTTTAAAGCTCAGTTTTCTTTATTTGCGTGTCTCTGACAGAATTAGTTTTAGAAACAAAATATAAACAGTAAACATCTCGAAACAAAGTCCGAATACTATTTGTAATGTATCAAACCATGATACTAAAAAACGACAACAATCAGATTATTACGTTTTATTTCAGTAGTTTAACACACTTAGAACCCAAGTCGCGGGCCCTAATGGGTTGTTGTAAAATCAGTTGGCTAACTCCATACTGCAGCAAAGAGCCAACAGAGAGAAGCTACTTAGAAATTCCTAAAAACGCAGATGCTTCCATTTTCCAGTTGGAAATTCAAGAACCGTCTTGGATTCCTCGGTTCGACCACGTTCCCATTATGACAACAAAACACTACAGCCGTAGAAGCACGTGACATGGCCGTGCAACGACACCGTTATAATGAATGGAACTTACCCTTATGGAGGTGAAAGGTCAGCTCATGTTCAAGAGGGCAGCTCGGCGCGATGTGTGGGACGTCGCCATCTTGTGTATCTGTACGATTCTGGTCGGGAGGGTGGGGGGAGGAGACGTATTGATCCAGGTGTAGGCTATGGCTGCAGCTGCTAGCAACAGCCAACAATGGCAGAATCCTGGCGTTTTGTCCAGTATTCTGGTTTTATATTAGTTTAGCTACGTCGATCGTCGCAGCGTACAGCGCCAAAAGTCAGAGAATAGAGTCGTTTATGAGTGATTAGTTTCATCTCGATCCTTCACCTATTTTCATAAGTTTGTTCCGAAGTAATTTTAACCTTATGATATGATCCATGAACCAATGTGTCCGACTCCCCCCCCCTCCAGTAGTATCTTTCAAATCGATTGATAGATTTCTGTGAAACTTCGTATGCACTTCTTAAAGTTACAGGCCATCCCACAGATTGTATCTTTAATTTACAATTGCCAATAATATCAACACGAGGCCGTGCGAATATAAGAGAGCGGAGCGACAGTTAATCGAATTGGTATAAGATAATTAAATCGTGTGAAAATAAATGTTCACAAGGAAAATTTTCTTCGTAGAACGTAAAACAAGAATATGGCGACCACACGAAATTCATACTTACGGGAAGATTCATCTGAATATTATGTGGAGTTGGTTTATAAACATTCTCATGTTAAGGAATTATGTCGAAACTGACGTTTTCACATGTAATATGTGCAAATATACATTTCATAACTACAGAATAACTGGCAGGAAATAAATACAATTTTGTATGTTCTTTATGCCGTAGGTCACCACTCAAATTGCTTACTTTCTAGCTTCTTTCAGTAACGGGTGCTCAAATTCACGATGTACATAGCATATTATGCTGTATGTGGTCATTGTGATATTCGAAATGGTTTCCACATGTTTCCAGGGTACTGTTCGTTAAATAAATACTGTTTCTGGAAGTGAATTTTTATTGCTAGCAAAACAGATTAAGTAACACAATTCACACATGCCTTGAATTAATAACTTACTCTAGAAACATATACACAAACATTATCTTTCACAGAAACGACAAATACTTTTAAAATTTGTACTGTTAACTTAGTTAACAATTGCCTAGCACATCTGATATTTATCCAATATCCAGTATTAACTGAACCACACGTTCATAACTCTCTGATATTGAATACTTCAGTAAGTTTATGAAACCCAGATCAACAGAATTTCTCTTAAATTTCTATATTAAATTCATGACAAACATTTTATTCAGCCATTCTTAGTCTTTTCACCTCTCATTACGTTACACACATGGATCTACAGGACAATTTATTAAGTGTTTATCAGTGGTTCTCAAAAATTTTCTATGGCTGCTTTCAAGAACAAAAACTTATAGTGGTCGGATTCAGTTTTTAAATACACTTACAATAAGCTTCGATTATTAGATGGTAAAAAAACATTTGGGTGCCATACTACGTTTATACACAATGTGATAAAAAATTACCGAAGTCTGGATCGTGATAGTTCGAGCTGTTCATGTGCTGTTCATCAAGAAGTTGGATTGAACCTACTATTTTAAATTCAAACAAAATGAATTGAAATGTAACACAGTGGTATGGAATACATTCAAATAAATACACATTAAAGGGGTCTCCTCGTTAAATTATGTTATACATTTAAAATAACACTCTAGACCAGTGGTACCCAACCTGGGGTACGTGCACCCCGTATTGATCCAGGTGTAGGCTATGGCTGCAGCTGCTAGCAACAGCCAACAATGGCAGAATCCTGGCGTTTTGTCCAGTATTCTGGTTTTATATTAGTTTAGCTACGTCGATCGTCGCAGCGTACAGCGCCAAAAGTCAGAGAATAGAGTCGTTTATGAGTGATTAGTTTCATCTCGATCCTTCACCTATTTTCATAAGTTTGTTCCGAAGTAATTTTAACCTTATGATATGATCCATGAACCAATGTGTCCGACTCCCCCCCCCTCCAGTAGTATCTTTCAAATCGATTGATAGATTTCTGTGAAACTTCGTATGCACTTCTTAAAGTTACAGGCCATCCCACAGATTGTATCTTTAATTTACAATTGCCAATAATATCAACACGAGGCCGTGCGAATATAAGAGAGCGGAGCGACAGTTAATCGAATTGGTATAAGATAATTAAATCGTGTGAAAATAAATGTTCACAAGGAAAATTTTCTTCGTAGAACGTAAAACAAGAATATGGCGACCACACGAAATTCATACTTACGGGAAGATTCATCTGAATATTATGTGGAGTTGGTTTATAAACATTCTCATGTTAAGGAATTATGTCGAAACTGACGTTTTCACATGTAATATGTGCAAATATACATTTCATAACTACAGAATAACTGGCAGGAAATAAATACAATTTTGTATGTTCTTTATGCCGTAGGTCACCACTCAAATTGCTTACTTTCTAGCTTCTTTCAGTAACGGGTGCTCAAATTCACGATGTACATAGCATATTATGCTGTATGTGGTCATTGTGATATTCGAAATGGTTTCCACATGTTTCCAGGGTACTGTTCGTTAAATAAATACTGTTTCTGGAAGTGAATTTTTATTGCTAGCAAAACAGATTAAGTAACACAATTCACACATGCCTTGAATTAATAACTTACTCTAGAAACATATACACAAACATTATCTTTCACAGAAACGACAAATACTTTTAAAATTTGTACTGTTAACTTAGTTAACAATTGCCTAGCACATCTGATATTTATCCAATATCCAGTATTAACTGAACCACACGTTCATAACTCTCTGATATTGAATACTTCAGTAAGTTTATGAAACCCAGATCAACAGAATTTCTCTTAAATTTCTATATTAAATTCATGACAAACATTTTATTCAGCCATTCTTAGTCTTTTCACCTCTCATTACGTTACACACATGGATCTACAGGACAATTTATTAAGTGTTTATCAGTGGTTCTCAAAAATTTTCTATGGCTGCTTTCAAGAACAAAAACTTATAGTGGTCGGATTCAGTTTTTAAATACACTTACAATAAGCTTCGATTATTAGATGGTAAAAAAACATTTGGGTGCCATACTACGTTTATACACAATGTGATAAAAAATTACCGAAGTCTGGATCGTGATAGTTCGAGCTGTTCATGTGCTGTTCATCAAGAAGTTGGATTGAACCTACTATTTTAAATTCAAACAAAATGAATTGAAATGTAACACAGTGGTATGGAATACATTCAAATAAATACACATTAAAGGGGTCTCCTCGTTAAATTATGTTATACATTTAAAATAACACTCTAGACCAGTGGTACCCAACCTGGGGTACGTGCACCCTTGGGGGTACGCGAAGACATCTTAGGGGGTACGTGAAATTTTTAAAAAATATATTATTTTATGATAAACACTGAATAATCAGTAATGTAATTTATTTAATTGTATAACTTGAATTATACACCAACTTTGGGGGTACAAAGTTGAAGAGAAATTATATCTGGGGGTACGCGAACAAAAAAGGTTGAATACCACTGCTCTAGACCAATGTCTGTCAAAGTCCAAAACTTTTAAGATTTTCATAAAATATATCTGTTCACTTGTAACGTGTTAAATAGGTGTAAAACAGTTGACTGCACTCAATTATTGAATATCAGTCAGGAATGTGTTATTTCTTCAAGGACGTTAACATTTCTCAGGAAGGACATGCCTAACCTTGCAGAGGTGTGACACTGCCTGTTGCTGTTTGTTTTATTGCTGTGATATCTCACCAGTTCTTCCAGAATAAGATTTTCATGACATGTTGTCATTTCATTCTTTATATTTGCAGATTATTTTGTTTTAAAATTGCTTTCATTCCTATATGTCGCATTAAATATTTTAATGTAGTAATGGTAATGATACGGATAGCAGAAGAGTTATGAATAAAATATTTTCCATGTTATTTTATTTTATAAATTAATGATATGGTACTCTTTACACGTAGAATGTATCAATTTTTAAAATTAACATTCCTTTTATTTATACACCCATCTATTATTATTTTTGTAAGAACAAAATGAATCAGTTCTCAGCTGTGACAAAGTGAGGGCACAATAGTTTTCCTGTTTCTTGATAAACAATAAATAAATGTTCAAATAATAACAGTCTCTGGCAAAATGAGAGGGAAAACTGTAAACATGTAACTTCAGCTTTCAGGGATAAACCACGTAAATAAATGCTTTTACTTTACTCTCGACTTTAAATATACAAAGTCTTAAAGTCCCTTTTCGATGAACCGTTATGAAATGGGATAGGAGATTTAAATCCCCAAAATACAGTGCTGGACATTAACCCTACTGCTCTGATGTTCAATTGATATCAAACAAGCATATATTTCCTTTTTGTGTGATATTCAACTTTAGTCACTGGGATACTGGGAACGACCCGTTCTTCAAGTGCCTGAGCACTGCGGGTCCCAACTCTTCGTTGGCTCGATCTATCGACATTCGGTAGGACTCCTTGGACGAGGGATCGGCCCGTCGCAAGGCCTTTACCTGTACACAGGACAACACAGAAAAACGCGGACAGACATCCATGGCTTGGATGGGATTCGAACCCACGGTCCCAGCGACCGAGCGGGACAAGGCCCGCGCCTGAGACCGCGCGGCCACTGCGGACCCCGACTATAAAAAGACACTTTTGTTGGTCTGCACAGTGCTGCCACCTAGTTTGAAGCATTTGATGTTGTACAGAAAAGCAGTTGCATTACTTTTGAAAAAAAATGTAGTTTTACTTTAAAATTGCATTATTTCAGGAAAGTGGTAAGGAAATAATGTGCAGTGGAAGGGTTAATTCCAGAGTTAGTGATATAATGGAATGTTAGCAACATGCACAGCCAACTGCAACATATATATAAGCTGTGATGCCTGACTGACGAAGGTTAATTGTCAACGATAACATAAAATGAGGGTTAACTCTATTTGCAAACCATGGAGACAGTTACAACATTTTTGTCAGACATTACTGGATGCATGTAGTATTTTTAAAGTTATACCTCAGGAAAGGGAATACGACCAACATACTTAAAATAAATACGGTGATTTTCTAGACGTATTTGTCTCAAAATGTCAATAAATGTGGGGCAAAATTATAAAATCATCGCTCACAGAAAATAACCAACAAAAGCGATGTATTGTTGTTAATGAATCTAGTGAACAATGTGTGATATCCTACTCACCACTCATCTTTCAGATGACTAAATACATTGGATAATATGTGCAATGCACTTGAAAATTAAACCTACAGTTTTCCTCAGTGTTTCAAAACAACTTTTGAACATTGTCACAGTTGCCTGTTCAGTTTTCATTCTCCTATATACAGTATGTCCGTAAAATAATGGTGGGGTAACAGACAATCATAGTTTTGGAACAAATCTTCACATAACCCCTCAAATAAAAATCCATAGGGGTGAGATCTGGAGAGAGTGGAGGCCAGGCTATCCACCCTCCTCGTTCGACCCATCGCTAAGGAAATGTTTGGTTTAGGTAATCCCGCACGAATGTGGCAAAATGTGGAGGAGCTCCATCTAACTGGAGAATGAAATTCTCCAGTATTTGGGGCACTGCAATTCAGGTGTTACATAAAATTTATCCACAGGACAAAATTAAACGATTCGAATTTGCTACAGACATTCTGGATAGGTTAGATTATGATGGGGAATTTTTAGACAAGTTCATGTTCAGTGATGAGGCTACGTTTCATGTTTCAGGACGAGTCCATCGGCATAATATTAGAATATGGGGTAATGAACCTCCATATGTCATTATGGAACATCAACGTGATAGCCCGAAAGTTAATGTGTGGTGCGCAATTGGACGAGACAGAGTCATTGGCCCCTTCTCTTTTGCTGAACAAACTGTGACGGGAAAGAACTTCCTGGATATGTTAGAAGGGTATGCAGTGCCCCAAATACCGGAGAATTTCATTCTCCAGTTAGATGGAGTTCTTCCACATTTTGCCGCATTCGTGCGGGATTACCTGAACCAAACATTTCCTCAGCAATGGGTCGGACGAGGAGGGTCGATAGCCTGGCCTCCACGCTCTCCAGATCTTACCCCTATGGATTTCTATTTGTGGGGTTATGTGAAGCAACAAGTGTTCTCTGTCCAAATAACAAATTTGGACCATTTGAAAGAACGAATCACTGAAGCTGTTTCATCTATCACACCGGATGTTCTCGGTCGTGTATGGCAAGAGCTTGAATATCGTCTTGATGTCTGCAGGGCAACTAAAGGAGCACATATCGAAATCTATTGAACAGGTAAGATTCTTGGAGAGTTTCTCTTTATTTTGACCTTTATTTCATGTCTCTATCGTGCTTGGTTGCAAAACTATGACTGTTTGGTACCCCACCATTATTTTACGGACACACTGTATTTCTGTTATGGGTACATAGGAACAAAGGCCTTTGTGCCGAAGACTTTGCGTTGAAGGCTGTTCGGACTTTGCCACGTCCCCACTTTTAGTAAAAGAAACTTTGTGAATGCAAGGAATGTCAGGGCTCTGTTGTGGAATTCAATTCACAGAAGTCTCTGTCTCAAAAACTGGCAGGGCCGAGTAAAGTTAAACAGATCATAACTGAAAGCTATAGTCATTCTACAAATTGTGTACAGTACAATAACAAATGTTCTGATATGTGCTGGTGCGAGATGATACATACCACTGTGCTAGATGGAAAACCAAATTCAATTAAACATTTGATATTACATAATGTAGTATTGATCATGCAATTACAAACTACAAATTAATTCTTGTAAGATTTGAGGTTTTCACAGCGGTGAGTCTTAAGATTTCTGTCTTCTGGGCTGTTGCGCTGTGTAGTCTGGTCGATGTTTACCAACGTTTCAGAGGTCATATTGCCTCCATCATCAGGGCGATTCATCGACCATACTACACAGCGCAACAACCCAGAAGACAGAAATATTCAAATTAATTCGTGTTATTATTAATCAGAAATGAAATATCAGTAAGAGTTTATGGAATGGTTCATGCACAAAAATAAATGTTTTTAAACTTAATTAAGTTCAGCTTTAATTATATTGTATTGCTTATAACACAGTATAATTACCATCACATAGACTTATAAGCTGAAACACTAATGTAAATAATTATTTCACATGACACATCAGTCTACGGAGTACCTTAATGAGTGCGCCATCTCCTGAAAGATACTACACTGCAAAACTGGACTATTACTTTGGTACTGATAGTTTTCCAACCAGCAAATATCTCTCTTTTCATTCAAATATATAGCTACATACCAGCATTTGAAGCTACGTTAGACTGACTCTCAATGCCGTAACATAAACCTATTAAATCATTTTTAATTGATTTTTCTTCATATATATATATATATATATACTATATTAATTTTTCTATTGTTAACGACCACAATATCCAGTTCAGAATAATGCAATAATCATGGTAAGTGAAACTTGCTTTCTTTGGTAAGTCTTTCAAATTGTCTTCGCTAAGATTTGTTAATATTTGGCTGAAATTTATAATTTACAAAGAGACTTCCATCTTTGAGAACGCTACATTTAATTATCTGTTTAGATAATTACGTATATAATTATAACTAATTTAATTTCTGATGACTGAAGGTATCCGAGGGTCCAGATACTGTTCATATAATCCAGTCTTTTCACCTTAATGAATGTTTCATTGTATTGAGAGGAAATTACGCCATCGCTTTTGTGAGAAAATCCTCTATAGACGCATATCAAAAGCAGTTATGTCCAATAAAAACAGAAGGCGTGAACTTTCTAGTAAATCTCTGTTGTGTTTCTACAGATTAATTCACAAGATGCTTGGAACATTTTATATCCAGAATTTATGTATCATTTACGGGGAAAATTCATGCTGTGCGTCGGTTGGAGTTTAAGATACTGCCATTTATAAATTTTAATTTTGACAACACCAACTAGTGCGTCAGTTGGAGTTTAAGATACTGACATTTATAAATTTTAATTTTGATCATTTGACAACACTAACTAGTTACAAGATCCTACCTTTATCACTAAATATGAGCATAATAAAAAGTGTTCTTTTAACTACAATACTGTTTGAAAACATGAATATCAGTCTAAATGTTACTTGGTACTTGTATCATTGCTATAGTCTAAAATGGATTACTTCAAGATCTGCTACTCTGAATAAAATACTCATTCGTTATATCACAAATATGTTAAATCCTGAGTACGCAGAAGCTTGTACTATAGCAGTTTGTTGTGTTGTCATCATACAACCACAATTCCACTATACCATTACTCATAACACAACCTCGTCAGTGTTTATTGCGCTATTAAGCTATCGCAGGATCAGGTATCGAAGCCTGGAGTGTCACGCAATAAAGAAGAAGAAAACACGACGAAGGCAAGACAGAATTAAGCACACAAAACTGAAGACGCTGATGACTCAGATAAAACATCTATGAATGTCGTGCTTTTATTTTAGTTTTTGTTTTAATTATTTTCGTGTGGTGCGTCGATTATGTCGCAGCAACATTTCACCGCATTTTTGAATCAGAAAATTGCACTGGTTTTTGTGAGAAAAAGAGACAACCTAGCAGTGACCGCAAGACAGTTGAAAAACAATGTTCAAAAAGTTACTTCCGTGACAGTCTACAATAAAGAAATAAACACTGGTAAAGTCGCACAGCGAGTGACGGTACAGTGTAATTATAATTATACTGCACATGCAATTATAAATTCTTGAAACATAACCAACGTCTGTGGAGGTCTTGTAAAAGCGAATGAGTGTAGAAAACGTTAGTAGCAATTAGTACAGAGGCATGTGACAGTGATCATTGTTCATCCCAACACATTTTTCATTTGTTAATTAATCTGAGTCTCGCCAACTGGCGGGCCGTGGATGAAGCCCCAGCTGGGGACCGAGTTTTAGACAAATGTGCCGACTATTCAGACCTCAACACATCTCAAGAGCAGTATGGATGAGAAAGCACCAATTAGTTATCTTTATTCTTTTTTAATCCACATTTTGTTTGTGGAGAAATGTTTATAATTACTTAATTCATTTTAATTGATTTTCTGGTTTATGTTTCAGAAAAATTGTCCTGATTCAATATTAGTGTAATTAACTCTCTTAAAGATGTCACTAATATTAAAACGATGACACTGTTTCATGTAACTGACTTTTGGGCAATGTTCCTAACAATTTGTTAGTCTGTTTGCGCAGGTAAGTATTAATATAATACGTAACAAATTATGTGGAGATAATGGAATACACACTTAAAAACTTCTTAAGTATTGCTTTGCAGAACATTCTTAAAGTAGTATGCCCGTTTATCAAAACTGTAGAAGCTTAAAAATAATTAAATTTAAGAAGGGGCAGATATACAGACGACGCAGGAAATGATTCGGAAAGAAAAAGTTATTACATTTCGCAGAATATTAGTTCTTACAATCGAAGACAAACTTGTTGATGCAAGTGAGTAGGAAGACAAACCTGAGGCACACTTGTCACATATGAAGTTTATATTATTCAATATCTTCCTAACTTTGTCTTCAGAACGTCTGCAATATGGAAATTCAAATACTGAATTTGAAGCAGTACTGCAATGTGCATTGGAAAAATAAGTGAAATTTAAATACCATTCTGAACTACTTTGTGTTGTGAAATTATTACTGCTTGTTTTCTCTGTTGCAACTTCACAAATTTTTATATTCCTCATAAAACGAAGCCAATGCCAAAGACCTTACATCACGCAGGTCTTGTAATTTGATAGTCAGCACAGATTCTTGAGAAAGAAAAACCATACCACTCCAGGGTCAAAGGCAACCCTAACTTTTTTTCTAGAAACTGCGCGTTCACGACAGGTTCTAGCAATGTTCCAAAACTGTTGTCACTTCTCTCATAAATACATAACCATTTCTTTACAATATAGGAATCATTTCTCATTGTTGTTATGCTCGGAGACAGTTTGGTTCTTTTTCACTGTGGTAACAGAGGTAGTTGTTGTGGCAGCAGTGGTTGTAGTTGTGGTGGTGGTGGTGGTGGCGGTGCTAGTGGCACTAGCTTCCAACCTCGCTCTCTTGCAGCCATTATCTTCATTTTCGTCCTCACTTCTTGACTTTCTTCTTGACTTTAAGGTTAACTCTCGAATTGCCCGATTCTCTGGGTTGTTCAGCACAGACCTGAATACAAAAATCACAAGTTAAAAACTCCAGACTGTATAAAAATGAAGGAGTGGTATCTGGAAGATACGAGATCTCATTCTTTGAAGTATGAGTACAGTAATCAAATACATAGAACATGAATGTATCTGAGACAACTAAAATAATATAATTATGATGTATAAAAATGCCAAAAATACTACGCATTTTTTTTTGTAGACCAAAATAAAAAAAAATGTTTGTTAGCAAATGAAGAATTACACATGGCAACAATTTTAGAGTTTGAAGTTTTAGCTCTGTTGAGAAGAGAATTTTCATGATATTGCATAAAGCTGTCTTTACCCTCAGATGTACTTGCCATCTGCACAAGGGCACAAAAATTTGAGGGAATTAATGTAACCCTTCAGAGTGACTTAAAATTGCTTCATCCACCTGTATGTCCATTTGAATGAAACAACTCAAAAATTTATTAATCAACTCTGAACTTTAGTTTTGATATTAGAGACTTTTATTAAAAAATGTGGGGTCATTAAAATTTTAATTCATATAAGGCAACTTTAATAACCACTTTACATAAAAGCATGAGTTCTTCTGCAGACATTTATTCGTTACCATGCTTAGTTGGTTATCTTGGTTGCCATGGTTACCTGTGGAGGTGGAATCCTCCCTGATACCGCCATCACGAAGGCAGACAGGCCTCCCACAGAAAGGTCACTGACCCTTGGAAACTCTGACATGACTGGAGCCATTCGCAAATGTCAAGGGTGAAATTATGGCGAACATGGCAGTGCGTACTGTTCCTATCTTGTTTCTCTATGAACCAACCTGACGAATGCCCTCGTCTCTGCCTGCAGAGCAGCCAAGCGGTGCTGCAGCTGTTGGTTCCTCCGAATGAGGTTCACAGTCCTCACTGTGATGTCCAAGAGACTCTCGCGCCTCCTCAGCAGAAGAATTCGCTGACACTGCTGTTGCTGGTGTTTCAGTATCTCTTCTCTACTGCACTTCTCATGCCTCCCAGACGGGGAATTACAGTCCACACTAGCCTCACTTCGATACTCAGAGTTATTGCTGTTACTCGGGTTACTGTTGCTGGAGAAGTTCGCCTTTTCCTGGCCTTGTGTTGTGGCTTGTTGCCTCAAGTCGTCAGCTGTGATCCCCATTCGTGGTGACTGTAACCACACACTGCCCCGAGACCGACGTTCCTGCAACGGAGGGACTCACGATTACACTAGAACATATCTCAACGTGTATCCCTTGTGACGTCGCAAAACGCGTTGGCCTTCATGTCATTTTTATACCAATAATTCATTATCGTAAAGACATATATATACTGTTATGCATAAATTTTCAGTAGGCCCTTACAAAGAGTCATTTGTAATTATTACATAAATGAAACTTACACAAAAAATTAATAATTACAGAGAGTCATTTGTAATTATTAATTTTTTGTGTGAGTTTCATTTATGTAATCTTGTAATCCACGAGATCAATACGGACAAAAGTTAAATTTACCTGAAAATTTGGAGTATAGACCTTCTCCCTCGAACTAAATTTCCCAAAAGGCAAAACATACCGAGAAACTAGTAGTCGCTTAGCTAGTTAAGAAATTCGCCCCTTTTATATAACCTCGATGTTCGTTACCACGTCCACAACTCGTCAGTGACCCTGCATTCAGTCAGTTGTATCCAGTCCACGCCCTCACCCAGCATTTGTTTAACATCCATTTTAATATCATCTCCCAACAACGGCTAGGTCTCCCATGTAGTCACTTTTTTCAGGTAAATCATTTTTCTCATGCGTGCTACGCGCCACTCATATCATCCTCTTGAAGGTTACGTATTAGGTCTACTTAATTGTTTTCCGTCATCCTGTTACCTCTTCGGTCCAGATATTGTCCTATTACTTTCTTATCAAACATCCTTACCCTTACTTCCTTTAGGTCGAGAGACTAAGTTTCACACCCACATAGAACGAGTAAAATATTTTAATCTTACATTTTTCTTAGATTTGTAACGGGAAGGAAAGGCAACACTGCATTAATTAAAAAAGCAGTTTACAATTATATGAAAGAATGGCATGGTCATATGAATGGATAACCGGTGTTCGATTCCCAACAAAGTCCTGACCGGAGCCCCCTATCCAGTTGCCACCGGGGGATTTCCGACGGCGTTGAATATCCAGGGCACATCACTCATCCCCCACCTAGTGTCGAGGTTTTCAGAATATCCGCTCTCCCATGTGTCTTTATGGTATGGCGCTTAATTTAGCACAGGAGTTTCCTTTCTACATTAAAACGTAATTGGAATTCCTGAACGTGCACATTCTTCTCCGCACTTGAGAACTCCTCTTGTCTGTAATAAGTCGCATGCACGGATGCTTCATAATCTGTGATCAGCTATTTTATCTCATCTTTATTTAATATTGAAACCACTGTTGCGCCATAGGATGTGCACACGTGTGTAGATACGACTAATAAATTAGTCCATATGCGGATTTGATTTCCTGACACACTCGTCATCACCAAAAATAGAAAATGCATTGTTTTCCAATGACTTGCTACGTGAGTATATTATGATTGGCAAACTCTGCTTTGTACGACTTGCCTTGGCCTCGCACTTCCAAGGAAACTAAAAAGAGTTGCAAAAAATCTTAGGAAAGTTTCGCAAATATATCTGACAGCTACTGGATAAATGTATTTACACAATTTTTCGTACCGAGAACTCTTCATAAATGAAAATAGCGCTTTTCAATAAACAGATTTCATTTTTATTTCAGATTTATTAAGCCAGATATTCATTTTATCGGAGCGTGTTTCTGTGCCACAAATCATTACTACTACTACGTAGGTCTACCCGGTACACGGGCATCATTGGCCAAACAGCGCTGCCGAATATCGATTTTCAGGCGTGCCACAAAACTCAGTCATTATGTTAGAGTTCGCCCTTTTATAGAAAGCCTGATAACTTTGTGCCTGTCGGTGTGACGAATTGTTACAATACATGACGTCACTAGTGAAATAAACCCATCGAGTTAAAAAACGCGAGTGGACGGCGGCTCTGCGAGCGGTAATGAATCAACCTGTTTAGTTGCATCTTAAGTCTTCACTGGCGTACCCAAATTTAGAACCAATTGTGTCAAGCAGAAGGATGATTGTTTGCAGCAATCACATCTCATACCCGTTCATTTGAATTTCACCCTATCATCCACGGAGGATTACAGTTATGTACATTCTTCTGTTTATATGTTTATATAAACAGCGAGAGGATAAATTCAAAAATGAATAACATGAACCTATAGACATGACAAAGCCAGGACGCAGTTTTCACATACTTGTGGAAATGCGACGGGTTAAACGGATGATAATTCAAATGCAAATGACGTGTTTTTGTGCAAACTGACCTTGTTGTCCCTCGGGGGGTGACGAGGCAGTCTCCTGACAAGCGGGCCACTCTCTGTGGGCAGACAACAGCAAATGTTAATGATTCAGTAGACCTAATTGTATTGAAGTTAGGGGCTACTGTTGGGCTGTTCTTTTCAGAAGCAGTTCCTTAACATTTTTCACTTGACTTCATAACAAATTTATATACATAATTTTGCTTATGCGCCTTTATAATGTGTTATTACATGTCCAAAGAGCATAGTTATAAAAAGTAGTTAACTATAATTCACACAGAATTTGGACTCAAAAGTAAAACAGAGAGTGAGGTTCCAGTACAGAGCACCGAGGGACACACTTTTTAGGCTTAAGGAAGAGGACTTCATGGAAAAAGTTTCATAAGCTGTACTTTTGGTGACAAATTATTAAGGTGATAAGTCAAGGAGTATGAGTTGGGTGGAGTATGTAGCACGCGTGGAACTTGAGAATTTCACATCGGGTAGACTTCGACGTAGATGGCACGCTACTGCTAAAATTAATTTAAGAATATGATACGAGGATGTGTACTTGATTCATCTGATTCACCATAGTAACTTGTGACGGGTTCTTGTGAACATGACAATGAATATAAAGATTAACGAAACGAGAACAATTTTTTGACAAGCTATTACTGTTATTTCTTCAAGACGTGCTCTGTTCCACATAATGTATAAAAACCTCAAGGGAAAATTCCTTCGGTTACAGTTCGTGTATCGTGTAGAATGGAGGATAATATTAAAGTGGACACTAGGGAAACATTACGGGGATGCGAGCTGGAATAAAGCATCTCAACGGTTAGGACACTGAACTACGAAAATTCGATAAAGTGATGGACTAGACGACGTTAAATGACGAAATCAAACTTAACTGCGCATACTTCGAGCATCTCCTGTCATCACTGAGAAAAATTTAAACATTCCACCACCGATAAATCAGTTGTGAATTGTAAAGGGTTTTGTGCGGATTTTACTCGTAATTTCTTTTATTTTAATCAGATTACGGAGGAATTGAAAATGATGAGGAATGGGTCGTGGTAGGGTTCAAAGTAAATCCCAACTTTGGTCTGAAAAATTCGATAAAAATTACGAAACTCCTCAGTCGGGGTAGATGGTCGTGGAGATGGTAGAACCACCGTGCAGGGTTGGTGTAGGCTAGGGTTTGTCGGTTTCTAAAAACTGGGTTTAAAAACCGGTTTTTTTGGATAAATTTGTTAAATTCTAAAACCGGTTTTTAAAATTTAAAAAACCGGTTTCAGATAGTAGAATTAATATGGAAAAATTAGTTAATTAATTAATTAAAAACGTTAATATATTGACTTTAAATCGCCTAGGGCACAAGCATATTGTAGTAAAACTAATCTTCATGAGTCATTAGAATGTTTGACATGCAAATCCACAAACGCATTCTATTTTTACTTTCGTGAAAAATAGCAGTTTTGAAGAAATTATAGCAAAACTTGCTGCAATGGATGGATTGTCCATTAATAGCATTACAACAAGCTCGTTCATACGAGAGTCTTTGCAACAACGGGGATATTCATTACCAAAAAACAACTCTCGAGTAATGGATCTCATTCATATGTTTTATGACAATGTCAAACGTCAAATTATAAATGAATTGGATTGTATTAAGAAGAATGGGAAAAAATTTTCTATAACTTTAGATGAGTGGACTAGCAAAAGAAATCGCAGATATTTGAATATCAACGTACACCATTTTGCGGACTTGGGCTTAGTTCCAATAGCTAGTTCCTGCGATGCTAAGAAAACATTAGAATTAGTTTCTGAGAGGCTACAAATTTTTAACTTTTATCTAGCTAACGACATAGTTTATAATTCATATTTTGTACGGATTTTAGTTTTTTATTTGGTTTTGTATAGAGTATATTTTATTTTGTTATATTTTTGTAGTTCCTTAAATATTAAATAAACTGAACAAATTAAAATAGTATAAATATTTTTTAATGTTTTAAATATTTTTTTGTAAAAATTGGAAAACCGGTTTAACCGGTTTTTTTGAAATACTGGAATTCGAAACCGGTTTTTTCAAAATTCGGTTTTTGTATAAACCCTTGTGTAGGCCTATTCATACGATTTGTATATCCTTTCTTAAACGAAATTCCTTCTGAGATTAATAAATGAAATAAGCCAGCGTAATTTTAGCGGGTTATTGTCGCAAATTAAGGCTTAACGTCAATGTCTCGTCATATCCATTAAAATGTAGTATTTATTAAGCTAAACCTACAGAGCAGGGATCATCTAGAGAAGATGGCAATCACTCAGGTGGTCAAGAATTTCTTCGCCTTTCGTGGAACACGAAGGTATACTAGACCGCGTCCACAGTAGTTTACTAATGGACTGTATCCTTAGCTGGTCTTCCGGGTTGTGATGCCTAGCAATGTTTGGATAGACACAGTCTGTCTTTGTTTTCCCTTCAACCCTTCCGCTAACCCTGTTCCTCAAAGATCCTCTCGGCAAGTATTCATTGTGGAAAATCAAAATAGCTTACGAAGAGGACGAGTAACTTCTTATTAATTATGCAGTAGCCTAAAATCAATAAACGAGTAGCGAAGTGTGGGTAGTTGAGTGAAGCAGCTGAGAGGACATCTGAGTGCAGAGGCCTCTGAAAACAAATTTCATTCATATTACGTAAGTCTGTAGTTCAAACCATGTACTGTCGAATGACAGAACGATAACGAATAATGAATGATTTAAGAATGTATAAAAAAAGCTTTCTGGGCCTAATTAGAAAGACTATCCTGGTATTTCCCAGAGAGGCTGAGGAAAGCCATCAAACCTGTGACAACAGCCGATCTCTGGGCCCAGATATGAACGTGTGACTTCCTGAAAGACGAATCAGGAGTGCTTGCCACTCGACGGCGACGTTTGGCGAAATTTTAGGGAAACAGACTTTGGAATCAAGCGAGCAGCTTGGTGTAGTGGCTCGTGCTGTTTCTGCGTGCTGTCCTTGAACTTGGTTCGTCAGGGAGAGTGGCGCTTAACTTATTGATTAAACGCACACCCAGGCCGAAAGGGAACGGCCGTCGCGTGGGATACGCATCTGATACAGCTACAGTGCGAGGAAAGCAGAAGTAGAAGCCACCAGGGAGCCACGAACCGAGCCCACAGAAAATATTTTCAGCGCTGTGTTCTTCTGTTCATGTATGATTTTTCAAAGCCATTCACCATTTCTCAATCTCCTTATAATAGAATAAATTTCATATTGTGAAGACTTTTAATAGCCACCTGCAACATGTTTCTGCGCGTCCTTTTTGTTTTTATCAGCAAATCGAAGTCTGAGAGTCAGGAAAAGGAATTGCTATATCTTATCATAACTCACACTGCATATAAAAAATCAATAAATTCACTTGCCAATGAGCTGGAAAACTGCACTATACTTCAATAAATTCAATAATGAACTCCGTTGTACTTGATGCACCCACCGTGAGGACAGAACGACTGAATTGATACCGGACGATAAAAACTGATGCAAGACTTTACGCACTACATTTAAAATTCGCTCAATGTTTCTTCAGCCAACGTGAAACCTTCAGTGCTGTTACACTATGAATTATAACTGCGCAAACCCGATACTGTGCAGTTAATATTGCACGTGTAGAGGCCCCTTAAGTTATAAGTCTTTCAATCGCGAGACTTTGGCCAGCCGACTAAAAAGAGCTGTCATTATTTTAATGGCTCGTTCGAACAATGTCAGTGTTTGCACTAACACTGCCATATCCGAGCAATCTACTGTGATTTATGGACCAACAGCACATCGCTGAATCACAAAAGCAAGGTAATTTCACGCCCAATAAATAATGACGCACTCCTATCGCAGAGTTATTAAGCGTCTCGGAGGATGCTTTAAAAATTACCTGTGTATAGACGCTGTTCGCGGTGCAAATAAGAAGAAAGACAAATTCCAGTGGAACATTAAGTCATGTATAATAACTTACATTCATGCTTATTTCCCAGGAGGCACAGGCCCTTAATCGAGATATCAAACGATGTTACGGATACGCCACGTTCTTTTTTCAACGCGCCTGTGATTTTGTCACTCAAAGAGCTTCAAATAAGCATCAGGCAAACACGGACAAACTGTAATCAGGTTCAGTCATACAGTGGCCTATTGTAAGTCCCAGTATTTTGCTTTAAAATATAGATCGTTGTCTTTTGGGTTGTGACATTACGCTGTCTTCCGAACGTTTCGGAGGAACGTATTATTTCCATCTTTAGGGCTGAAGCGAAAGACAGGAGATACGTTCCTCAGAAATGTTTGTAACCGCCTACAAGTCCACACGGAGTCACAACCCAGATCATCATGATCATCTTCACCGCCGCGAGATCCCTAAAATCTCGGACATACAATATAATTCGCATTCCATGACAAATACTATACACACTTCACATAACCGACTATCGTAAGCTTTCACAGAACAGAAACATGCATGAACGAATGGAAGACGTTTCACGTGTCATGATTTATTTTACCTATAGTTTTAAACTGATAAAATCCTCTCGGGCTGTCAACCGTGGGGATTTCATTAATTCGGTTCGCGGTGTAATACATTAGTTTTAAATCGGCTAAAGTAATTACTACAGCGCGTTAACGCTAGAAAATACGTTCCTATGGTAACCGCAAACAAATAAAAACAAAATGTTATATTCACTGCAGGATATATTTCCACGTAGGCTACCTAAAATATACAAAAGTTTTAACAGATGTAATTAATGTATTAATAAACGTCAGTTAGCCTCTACAGGCTATGCCCACTGTCATCCCTGGACAGACGTGAACACACGCGATGCTTCCCGTATAAAAGTGAAAGTTGGTCCTGGTGTTGAATTCAGCATTAAGTCATGCAGCGTATAGAGAAGTGGAGTGAAGGTAGCAATAGCTCCACGCTTTCTTCACCTAATCACTAGATGGAGGTGAGTGGTCAGCTTCACGCCTCAGTCGCATTACCCCCGAGCAAATAATCCCTTTACGCAATGGATAGGAGGCTGTGTTGGCCGCAAACCCGATCTGTGGCGAAGGAAAAATGTTGCCCTGCCGGGAATCGAACCCCGATTGTCTAGCCTGTTAGTGATCTATTCCGGATGTTGGAAGACTACAGAGAAGAGGAAGAGGGAAAGGTGTGTCATATGTATCGATTCGGAACAGTAACCAAAAAAAACCACCAATTCACAGATGAAGCACGCAATTCTGTCAATAGGAACAGATTCACAGGTATGTGGTTTAAACACGTACTGAACAAACTACGGAGAAAGTTGTACGGGGAACAGGAGGTTGTTCTGCGTATCACACCTCATTAAAGAACGCCAGCGAAAATATATCCTCGTCTAATAAAACCCGGGTAACCATGGGCATTCATGATTTTTGGTTTTCCCCGGCCAATCATCATTGCGAACATTTCACTCTTGTTCTTTCGAGGGACGAGGCAGCGCATAGGATCAAGACCTCGACGCTCATTTGCAGCTCAGCGTCGACCTGGCTTAGAAGAGGGAAGTTTAATATTGAGATAATACAACAGACTGAGG